>CM061136.1:143403746-143554750 GCA_030789695.1 Scilla litardierei
TACAAGCATGATGAGGGTGACGGACCAAGCTTCGTTGTCAAGCTAGGTCAAGGGCGTCTAAACGGCTATCCTTTCACCGTTTAGTCTCTTTTACGCTAAAGCAAGGTAAATGGCCTAAGACATGGCCCAATTCAAGAGTTGCAAGTTTCACTTGCCTATCACCGGGGACGACGGTTACGAAGGTTCGTTTCCGCGGATGCTAGCCTACGGGGAATCGCTGTTATGGGGAACAATCATCAAAACACAAGTATTTTATTAGGGTTTCATAAAAATTACAATAGGATATGAAAACAACGGTAGATCGATTTCTTACCGAGAGGAGGCGGAAGAAACACTCCGGGGAACCCTAGGATCAGATCTGGAAAAGATTGGAGAAGTTTGGGGAAACTAGGGTTTTGGGGGATTTTGGGTTTTGATGAGATTTTTGGGGAAGATGAGAGGTGGAATGAGTTGATGGAGGGTTTAGATGATGGATTTAGGGCTTGGAATGAAGGATCGAAGCTTGGAGGAAGATGGGGGCTCAAAGGGGAAGATTTTAGGGTTTAGAGTCGAGTGGAAGGAGATGAAATCGTTTGGGTTGGGTATAAATAGGCTAGGCTGGCGGCTGCCCAGAAATTAGGGTTTTAACACTGGTTAGTCGGTCAAAGAACAACTAGTCGGTCGGTCGACCGACGCAGACCGACTAAGTGCAAACAGTAACTCCTGAACGAAAATAGGATTTAGAGTTAGTCGGTCCATGAACAATTACTGACCGACTAGTTTAGCATCTAGTCGGTCGATGAACATTCTTAGACCGACTAAGAGTAAACAGTAACTCCTGAGAAATTTAGAAAGCTAACTAGTCGGTCCAAGAAGGATTGCCGACCGACTGGATCGACATCTAGTCGGTCGGTGCCCCTTCTTATACCGGCTAATGAGCACCAAAAGTTCCGATACGGAGCGCGGGGCCCCGGGATCGATTCCTAAGACTCCTAGGCTTGATCTAATAGTAAGATACGACCGTTATGAAGCCCGTCACGAATGACATACTTCGAAATCGACGATCCTAAGGAAGAAACGAGAAAATACGACGAATCGATCGAAAATGAAAGCTATGGCGACGAAACCACACATCCAAGGAGAAAATCCACCAAGCATATATTATAATATAAATAATCCAATTACACGAAAACCAGTCGTTACATCCTACCCACCTTAGAATAAAGTCCGTCCTCGGACTTTCTAACTATAACTATATCTAGCCACCCTAGTAATTTCCCTCAATCAATATCACATCACAATTTCAACCAAGTACATTCATTTCGAGTGCTTATATATATATGCACTAGAAACCAAATATTACTACCACTACACACATATTTTCACGCACATAGTGCACTCATACTTATTATAGTCAATCAATTTCATACACGTATTTCAATCACATATATATAGTCAATATATTTATACAACAATAAACACTTATCACTTACTATAAGAAAATAACCAAGCCTCTCTTATTTGAAAATAATTTCACATTTATTTAGTCATTCAAATACATGCAAACATTTCACCCTATTTTCACCTCACATATAGTCCTATAACTATATATTGGTATAGCCACCCACAATCGTGTGCGTAACACAACCAAGCACAAACAACCCAAACACCCTACATACATCATCCATCACTATTCATCACCACATACAATTATACCAAGGTACATAGAGTATACCCACTCAAGCTTGAGTGAGACTCAAATCATAGCAGGGCATTTATATGCGTAACACAGTATCCATACACATACCAATACAACTCCAAGGCATACACATCCACGTATCACATGTTTTCACACCATATCCATCCATTTATAATTACCATAACAACACATCAACTACATACAAGTTTAAGAGATGCAAGAGTCGGGTATACCTCCTGATATACACGCATACGACATCTCATAAAACAAGTAGTACCAATCAAAATTATCATTCTGTTATCATACGTATATCACATCATACTCAAGCAGAAAATTACCTACACACAACATACACATGCCAACACCCATACCACTATATACACACCACGAAACCAACACTACGACGACATAACCACTTAACTAATGGGCCCACCAAACCATAACAAGGTTGACACAGGCAACGACAAGCTCTATGGGCTAGACAAAAGGAAAGAAATTGAAATCAAAAGCGTAACGAATAGAAGGATCGAAAAGCATGAAAACGGTCGTGTAATGATGTAATGATGCTCCATTAGGACACATAGAAAATAGTGTAAGTAACATATTCTAAAATACGAAAAGTTTGAAAACCGTTATACTTCAAAGTTGGAGTCCTTTTCCGTATAAAAATATTTAGAGGTCAACAAAACAAATTGTTTGAAATAAGTTTGAGTCGAATATACATAATAGGAGAAAACGGTTTATTGGCTCACGTAAGGTCATTAAAAGAAAGTGAATCATTTACACGAATTTTGAGGTCGTAGCACTGATATATAAAAATTAATTGAAGTTCTACTTTAGAAATCGTTTTTTTGATATATTTATGACGAATGGAAGATAATAACATCTTAGTGGCATGGAAGTAAGTGGGGGAAATATATACATATATAGGATTATTAAATTGGTAATAAACTTTAAAACCGAATTTGGAGGTCTAAATCAGGAAAGTGTTTTGAAAAGTAATTTTACAAAAAATTCTGAACTAGGGAAAAAGTTGAGCATAAAATTGACTCGCTAAAAGCCGAAGTCCAAAGGGACTTGAAAAGTATATAAGAAGCAAACATGATGCGGTATTCGAACAAGTTTTAATGGCATAAGTAAGAAAAGAAATTATGAATCGAGTTAGGAAAATAGAAATACGGTTCGGAATGAAATTAGCATATGAAAAGGGACAAGACATTTATATCGATACGAAAGTATCCGCTGAAAATATTATAAACTTCTAATCTAAAAATCTCAACACAAGTTTTCGATATTTAAAAACCTAAATAATTTAAGTCGGCGAAGGAGCATGAAACCTTACACATATCAAAAGTGTTTCGAACAAATTCAAACTTAACGAAAGAAGAAGATCAAAGATACTTTTAGGGAAATAAGGATTCGCCAAAAGAACGTGTTGGTATAAAAACTTTTGAAGTACGAGTACGACGAACCTATAATTGATACATACAAAATTTGTTGAAGTCCATTCAGTTTCGGAAAAATACCCCTAAAGGTATGTAAGATAAGTGGTTAAAATAAATTTTTGTATTTAGGAGAAAGGGACGGTATATCGAACCATCAGGATAGTAATAAAGTTTAAAAATCAAAATGCGAAAGGCACATCGTTAGAAGAATTGTACAAGTTAGTAATTTTAAAATTACGACCAAAAGTCTTCAAAATTCAAGAACGACTTTTAACTCCATCGAAATTTAGGGAGACATATTTAAAGAAGTTTAGAACAAAATTTAAATTGAGTGAAACTTCGAATAAAGAAAGCATTCGAAAATACTTTTGGAAGAATCAAGATTTGCAACGGAAAACATTTGAAAGATCAAGGATAATTGTAATGAGGTGGTCATGTGAATTGAGGACAAGGGAAGTGGTTACGGAAACGTAATTTTCCAAAAATCTGTCGTCGGGAAAATGTTTAAACATAACTTGATTTGTTGAAAGCTGAAATCATCTGCGACTTGAAAAGTATATTAAGGGAGTGCGACGAGACATTCGAATAGCATAAATAAAAAGAAAATTCATAAATCGAATTTGGAAAATAGAATTGCAGCTCAGAATTAAATCGATTTATGAAAAGAGACAAGGTATTCGAATAGGTATGAAAGGTATAGGCTGTAAAACATTATAAAACAGTAATCAAAATCTCGTCAAAACTTTCGAATTCCGAAAATTAATTTAAGTCAATGAAAGAGTACAAGATATAAGTATACATATAACAATTGAAATTCCATTTAGCTTGAAAAAGATTTTAAAGTATGTATGCTATGCGATTAAAATGGATCTCATAGTTAGAAAATGGTATATCGAATTTTTTTCTTCCAAAATAGTATTGGAGTCTTTAAACCGAAATGCGAAAATATAGACAAGAAAATGGCTACGAGATAGCAATTATAATTTCAACCATTAGACTCCGAAATCTACAAGGAATTTTGACTCAATCGAAAAGTGAGAAATTCAAGTATATACGTAGCGGGTTTAAAACAAAATTTAAACTTAGCGAAAATCTTTTAATAAGGGGAAATCGAAATAATAACTTTGGAAAAATCAAGTTTTGCGAAAGAGGACATTTGAAAGTCAACGATTTTCGAAATGTGGTGATCACGTGAATCGAGGCAAGGAATTGGTCGGATGATCAAAACATAAATACGCCTAGGTTTACGACTTAGGAAAATCTACGGGAATCTCCTACGGTCATCCAGCTAAAGATTACGGGACTAAGCGCTAAGACTCCCTAAGGGCTAGACAGCGATGAAATGAGTTCAGCTTGGTCCGAAATCGATGAACTCAAGGGAGAGACCAAAGAATTCTAGAAGTCTATCACGGCCAGAGCTAGGCGGGAACCACTAAGGTAACTCTTAGGACAATCAAACAAATCACTAACATGGAGTCTAGCTAACAATCAAGGATTCCTAACTAGCAAGCACAGACGTCTATTTAAGTCTAGCTAGGGTCCTGATCTAATGGGTTCCTACTAAGCTAAGACAGATGCCCTAACACGTCTACCAGCTACCTAAGGCATAGGAACGCTAAAAACCCTAGACTCCGGGCTTATAAATTGGATGTTCTAATTTATTTAATGGACATTCTTTAAATATTATCGTTGTTCCGATGGTTCACATTTACAAATGGACCTGCATGGGCCACCACTAAAACCTGTCACGCCCCGCTTCCCAAAAACGTGGAGGCGAGGCGTGAGAAGGTCCGCACAAACTTGAAGCTGTGAAGCTCCAAGTCTGATAAGCGTATATAAACACTTATTATGGCAAGTCCTTGCAAATGCGATACGAAACAAAGATAACAATAAGAAAATGAGACAATAAGCAATTTATTGAATCCCTGAATATCCATAAATAAATTACAATATCACAGAAAAGCCACCAGGCTCAAAAGGGAAAAGCTAAGGCCCAACATGGCCAACAGAGTATAACTTACATACAAAGGTGCCACGCACCAAAGACTAACAGCAAACCTAAAAAGGAAGTGAGCATGAGCGGTCTTCAAGACAGGCCCCTGGTGTCCACTCACCACCACAGCAAACATCAGCAACACCGTATCCCCTGCAACAAAGCTCTGGCTCTGGGTCTAACATGTGACACCCAAAAGAGAGAGGGGCACATGTCAGCAAGTCTGGAAAGACTTGTGCAAGGAAACTGAAAGTAACTAACAACCTAGCAATTATAAGATTAAGCAATGACATGGCAGTTAAGTATGATGCAACAATTTAAAAGAGAGACAAGCATGCACGATGTAGCAAAAGCTACCAATTCACTAATCACTTATCATTTAACACTTATCACTTAGTGCATAGAGAGTCCACCTGCTGGCCAGCTCGTGGCTCAGTCCGCTTATCTCTATCACTAATAATAACACTTATCACTTTTTACTTAGTACTTATTACTTATCACTTAGTGCATAGAGAGTCCACCTGCTGGCCGGAGTGGCGGATCAGGCCAACTCGGGCTCAGTCCGCTTATCTCTATCACTATCAATCACTTAAACACTAGAGAGTCCACTTGCTGGCCGGAAAGGCGGATCAGGCCAACTCGGGCTCAGTCCACTTATCTCTTACCCTACCCACATGTGACGAGCGTTAGGGTTTCCAACTCATTATGCTCGCTTCTGGTCACGAGCTAGGAAAATAAGTGTGTGTTGACATTCGAGCGTTGGGGTTTCCAACTACAGGGCTCGCTTCTGGAACACGAGCCAGGAAACATGGGATTGTAGCGTGTGCTACGCAATCACGATAACTAATCACTATGCAATGCCATGAACAGATAATTGCGTACAGTTAATGGAATTTAAACGTGACATACAAGCATGATGAGGGTGACGGACCAAGCTTCGTTGTCAAGCTAGGTCAAGGGCGTCTAAACGGCTATCCTTTCACCGTTTAGTCTCTTTTACGCTAAAGCAAGGTAAATGGCCTAAGACATGGCCCAATTCAAGAGTTGCAAGTTTCACTTGCCTATCACCGGGGACGACGGTTACGAAGGTTCGTTTCCGCGGATGCTAGCCTACGGGGAATCGCTGTTATGGGGAACAATCATCAAAACACAAGTATTTTATTAGGGTTTCATAAAAATTACAATAGGATATGAAAACAACGGTAGATCGATTTCTTACCGAGAGGAGGCGGAAGAAACACTCCGGGGAACCCTAGGATCAGATCTGGAAAAGATTGGAGAAGTTTGGGGAAACTAGGGTTTTGGGGGATTTTGGGTTTTGATGAGATTTTTGGGGAAGATGAGAGGTGGAATGAGTTGATGGAGGGTTTAGATGATGGATTTAGGGCTTGGAATGAAGGATCGAAGCTTGGAGGAAGATGAGGGCTCAAAGGGGAAGATTTTAGGGTTTAGAGTCGAGTGGAAGGAGATGAAATCGTTTGGGTTGGGTATAAATAGGCTAGGCTGGCGGCTGCCCAGAAATTAGGGTTTCAACACTGGTTAGTCGGTCAAAGAACAACCACTGACCGACTAGTTTGGCAACTAGTCGGTCGGTCGACCAACACAGACCGACTAAGTGCAAACAGTAACTCCTGAACGAAAATAGGATTTAGAGTTAGTCGGTCCATGAACAATTACTGACCGACTAGTTTAGCATCTAGTCGGTCGATGAACGTTCTTAGACCGACTAAGAGTAAACAGTAACTCCTGAGAAATTTAGAAAGCTAACTAGTCGGTCCAAGAAGGATTGTCGACCGACTTGATCGACATCTAGTCGGTCGGTGCCCCTTCTTATACCGGCTAATGAGCACCAAAAGTTCCGATACGGAGCGCGGGGCCCCGGGATCGATTCCTAAGACTCCTAGGCTTGATCTAATAGTAAGATACGACCGTTATGAAGCCCGTCACGAATGACATACTTCGAAATCGACGATCCTAAGGAAGAAACGAGAAAATACGACGAATCGATCGAAAATGAAAGCTATGGCGACGAAACCACACATCCAAGGAGAAAATCCACCAAGCATATATTATAATATAAATAATCCAATTACACGAAAACCAGTCGTTACAGGTAACGATGAGATGGTTCCAAATTTGATATGCACTCTTACATGTGCATATCTTGTTGAACTCATTCGGGTCCAACGCATAGTGAAGAGCGTTCATTGCTTTAGCGTTGTTGACTTCGGCGGACTTTTTGGAAGTCGTACATTTCTCGAAATCATCTTCGGAGGGCTCGACGCACTCCTTATGGAGAGTTCTCCAAAGAGAAGCACTCCTAAAGAATGTCTCCATCCTACACTTCCAATAACCAAAGTTAGTACCATTGAAACGTGGAGGACGTACCGTAGATTGACCTTCGAAAAGTGTGGACGCTCCATCACGGTCGTGATTGTTGTACGTAGGCGGCGGAGGAACGTTGTTGTTGTTGGATACCATAGAAAAAACCTTGCGCTTTGATACCAATTGTAAGGACCCTGTCTATGGGGAAAAAACTAGAAGGGGGGGTTGAATAGTGTTTATGCAAATTTAAAAGGAATTTACGCCAAATAAAATGCAATCCAATAAATAGTGCGGAATAGAAAAACAACCCAAAGAGAAACACACGCAAACACAGTTATGTTTCAAGGGTTCAGATTACCCAAGTCAACTCCCGACTTGTTCCTGGTAATCCTACGTCCCTACCACCCGGATACCACCGGATACTCAAGTTAGAACACTAACTTGAGGTTTCCTTAAAACCCACTTGTAGCAACCCTACAAGTGCAATCGAATACAATCGATGTCCTTGACTCCCACAACCAGGGAGCAAGCAAAAACCACTCTCACAACCGAGAGCACAATTCAAATAACGAAGTTATGAAATCTGAAAGCAACACTTACAATCACCTATGCCTTGAAGTAGAACTTGAAGGAGAAGTGTGATGTGTGTTAAAGAACTCTCTTGGAAGAGATGAGAAAATCCCTTTCTCTTGACTGCACCAAATGCCTAGAAGATCAATCTTTGGTTCTAGGTTGGAGAGCAAGAGAACAAGATTTGGAATTACTTAGGGCTTTGGATTTGAAAGCTTTGATCTTTGGAAAAGAAAGCTTGAAGGATTTTGCAATGAATGAGTAACCTTCCAATGAAACAGTAGAAGCTCTATTTATAGATTTCTCAAATCCACAAAACAGTTTAGGCAAAAACCCAATCGAAATCCGTGAGAAAAATCTCAACGAATATAATCTGAACTTGCGACATGCGACTGTTGAACAAACCACAGTCGACTGTTGCACAGTCAGCAAGGGTAGGTGAGAATTCATAACGGTAACTTACCACGTGGACAGTCGACTGATGAAGCCAAGACAGTCGTCTGTAAAACCAACAGGCGACTGTACATTTTTCGACAGGCGACTGGCCGAGAGAAGAGCAAGTTAGACGAAGTACTGGAAATCTCACAAGATATAAGACAGACGACTGATGCAAGGAACACAGTCGACTGTTAATCAGAACATGCGACTGTATATCCTTAAACAGATGACTGTCACAGACAGGAGAAATTTCCAGAGAGCTAAGTCAAAGAATAGACTTAACAGGCGACTGTTGCAGCATAGACAGTCGACTGATCTAATAGACAGTCGACTGTATATACAACATAAGTCGACTGACCGTAGAAATCGGATCAAACAGAGTTTGGGCAAGTAGAGACAGGCGACTGATGAACCATTCACAGTCGACTGTCGCTAAGAAAGGCACCTGATAAACGTTCAACAGTAGCCTGTGCGAGATAATCAGAGAAGACCCAAAGACTGCATTGAAATAGTCTGTGCATAACAGGCGACTGAAGAACAAAACACAGTCGACTGTTTTTGAGACAGGCGACTGTAAACTGTTAAGCAGTCGGCTGTTATGAACAATCCTAGCACAAACAAACGAGAATTGAATTGAGATCAAAGGACAAAGGTCTAGAGATGTCCTATGACCGAAAGTAGATGTGTGTGAGTGCTCCATCATAGTTCTACTTCTAAGCTACATACCTGAAGAGATAAAAGAAAAATTACATTGACGAATAATCTCTTCTTTCCATCGTATGAGCTTGAAGTCTTTATGGAGTTTCAATCATCAATCTACGATCATCCAATTCATATCATTTACCTTCAATCATGTTTGTGAGCCATCCATTGCTAGTTGATCTTCATAGTAAGCTTAGGCAATGGATTAACTGCAAAATAGGGGATTAGTCACAAGTATTTTTGTTTGCTCATCATTAACACCAAGTAGGGAGAAGTCCAATACTCAACAAAAGAGATATGGTGACAAAGGGTATACCCAATTTAAAATGAGGGAAATGAAAAAATTCGAATGATGACCAGGTTTAAAACAAGAGGAAATATATGAAGAAAAAAGAAAAAAAATTGATGCATTATTATCTTTGACGTAATGATTTAAAACAATTCTAACATTTCTACAAAAATCATTTATGTATCCTAACTTTTTTTACATCACCTAAACTTTGAAAAATGTGATACCTAAAATATATATTAATCTAAAATTTATGAGGATTTTTTGAATCCCAAAAGCTGGATTTTTCATAGGCCACTCGCATGAACAATGAAGCCCAATCCCAACACTGTACGACCCATGCTCGGAAGCTGGTGCACGAATGAATGCAATGCGTGGCATGTGCATTGCTTGGGCCATGTTGCAAATGCACTTGCAAACATACTTGTGCGCGATCTCCCAATGTGACGACGTGTGGTGATCCCTAATCGGATCCTATTGATATCGAACAGCTGTGATTATACGATGGGTGAAGCGGGGCCTACTGCATAAGTGGGTCGGAATCCGATTCCGACCCAGATTTGACTATTGTGTTGTGAATTTTGGTTCTATTTGATGACTATTTAAAGGTGGAGAAAATTGGCTAACTAGCATGGGTCAACCCTCTCTTTTAACTTCTACCACCCAATTTAAAATCTTTGCTAGAATACCACACCCCCTGCGAAAAGACTAAAACACCCACATTAATTATTTTCAACATATACTAGTGTATATTAACGTATATTAACGTATACAAGTGTATGTTAACGTAGACTAAAATACCCCCATAACATACCCAGGCCTGAATACGCCAACATATACTAGTGTATATTAACGTATACTAGTGTATATTAGTTTATGTTAACGTATCTTAGCATTTTCTTTTCCACATACTTATTAGTTCATTGTTCTTGCAGTTGGCTTTCATGAGAATAACCCCTGAAGCCGCAGAGTTGGAAACGGACTACTACAAGAGTGTACGAGTATACCTTGATTACAGACCGGCTCATCAAGGATATCCAATGCTTACTGGAGGAGCAGATGATGATGATGAGAACGTCTCCAGGTTTCTTAACTTGACTTTGGCTTTGAAGAAGCTAGATAGGAAGATAGTCATGAGCATACAGAGGTTGGGGGATCGGCTAACCGTGTTGGAGGAGAGGGTGGCATGTTTAGAGAAGGACAGACCGGATGCCAAAAGGGTTGAGCTCAATGTTGCGAAGTGTGTGCGAGACATGTATTCTTATCAATTCAGACTGGCTACATACAAAATGGAGAAGCAATTAAGGGCTAAACTGAACCTCCCAGCATCTGAAAATGTACCCCCAAAAGTGATTGAGCTCAATGATGCTGGGAAGTTTGTTGATGTTGAGGCGGATATTAGGCCATTTTCATACGAACTAATAAGTATGTGGTAAAGAAAATGCTAATATACGTTAACATACACTAGTATACGTTAATATAGGTTAATATACACTAGTATATATTGAAAATAATTAATGGGGAGTATTTTAGTCTTTTTGCAGGAGGGAGTGGTATTCTAGCAAAGATTTTAAATTGGGTGGTAGAAGTTAAAAGAGAGGGTTGACCCATGCTAGTTAGCCAATTTTCTCTTTAAAGGTGTTTCAATTAATATTTCTCTAATATGCCAAACCTAATTCTTGGATGCTATTTTTGTAGATCCTGATGCATCTTCTGAGGATAAAAATAGAAATATGCACAAGGCTATTTTTGTTTGAGATCAAAAGTTAATTTTCTTCTTTAAGTTTTCTATTTTAATTTTTAATGTGCTTGGTTTTTTCTTAAACCAAACATCATGCTTTATAATACAAAATTATTAAAACATTAATGATCTCTTCAACTGGATGTATAGTCAGAATTATGTAAAACCAGTATAAATTTGGGTTGCATGTGCGTAATTTTCTTTTGTTTTACGTTTACTTTTCATATATTGTTTGTGTTACAGGTTTTGTAGAGAAAATCATTAGTATTGTCATTGGTTCAATAATTCTTGATGATTCCATAGGGTGATTATTTATTTGGAAAACATATTAAATAGGCATATGAGCATAATAGTTGGTCTTAGACCCCCAACAATTGTTTCATGAGCTAAGTCCAAGGCAATGACGAAGAGTTATACTATGAAAACGGTGCAACCGGAAGAGCAATTGGATCGAGCTCATATGTAGATGGTTCACATGCGTGGAAGAGCACAATATAAAATTAAAAAGTTTGATGAGAAGGAAAATTTCGAGATATGGCAGTGTCCGCTCTCGCGGAATAAAATTTATACCAGGAGCACACGGTGTCAGTAGTAGTGCTAACGGGTCGAACACATGGAGGCGTTCATTGCGTACAGATTTTGGTTCCTCGTTCGAAAGCTACGCTATTGAATGATTGTCGAGAGAGAGAATAAAAAGTGTGAAGTCAAGGGATAAAAGGTCTATGCTTTAGGATATCCCCACCATTGAACTAGGTTTATGGTTGGATTAAGGGATGACCAATTGTTCGGTTCATTGGGACTCGGGAGAGGCCGTCTAACCTAAGGACATTCTCCTACCCCCCACTCTCGGGAGAGGTTGTCTAACCTATACCGATGCCGACTCTCACCGATACATCGGTATACGTCAGGTGCATTACGCTCTACGAATTTCCACAATCTTCATCCCAACCACAGTGGCGTTCGGGGATTGGACCTATATTAGGAGGGCTCTAATCGATGCACAACTCTCGCATGTCTGATAATATGTATCCTCGTAAGAATCGAAACCCAGAATTGGTCCCGACTCTCGTCGGTAGCCAATCCAATCACCCAAAAGGGAGGGGGTCGAATCTACGATGATAATTGGCATTCCAGTACACCCCACCTCCTCAATTAATCCAGCAATTCAATCAAAAGTTCATCCAACACATATCCAATGGGGTTCAACACATTGCCCTAGATGAAATCTACTCACTATTTATTACAATAGAAGCTATTTCAACCATAGGGTAAGTGAGAAAAGCCATGGATTCAGTTATAAGCACAAGAGATGGAAAAATGACAATGGTGATAACAAAAGAGAAAACTTCTATTAAGTAATATAAGATACTACAAGAAGAAAACTAACTAAAACAATTAAAAGTACTGAATAAAAGAGTTAGAAATCTCTTACAAAACTCCAAAACCCAGAAAAACAGCTAAAAACGAGATGGGTTCGCTCAGGGGAAGAAGATGAGCTTTTATTCATTCTCAAAAAGACCAAAAAAAGACCCCTAACTACTCCCTGGCAATACCCAGATCCGTGGAATAACCCTTCTCGACACGACCGCATCTAAAACGAGGCGATCGCGTCGTTCGTTTGCATAACATGGGGCAGATCTGGCTACAACGACACGGTCACGTCACTAGGGAGGCGACCACATCGAATTAGGTTTCGATGTCCACGTCAGCATATAAATGGCTGCGTGGAGCAGCTGTTTGGTGTTCAGCTCTTCGAGATTACGCGGCTACGTCATCTTTAGTCACACGGGTCACGTCGATTGCATGTCATCAATTCTTCTCCTCAGCGACACGACCATTTGGAGATCTTTTGCGCAGTTGTGTGGAGTTCGGTTCTAGAGGTTGTTGACGCGGCCGTTTGGTGCATAGCTGTGCAGCTGCGTGGAATTAAGTTCTGCTCCAATGTGTTGTGATCACGAGGTCGCTTCGAATAGACATGGCAGTGTGTATCACACTGCCTTCTTTACTCGCCCCTTATGCACATTTTGATCTTTCGGCGCTGCTCCTTTCACCCTTTCGCGCCATAATCACGCCATGTGGTCCCTAATCAGCACGTATTTCCTACTAACCATATAAGGGATCATAAAAGCAAAAGAGGAAACAAAACGGGGGAAACTGGTGAAAGGAGAAATAAACGATGAAAAAACGTGTATGAAAAGAGAGAAAACAATATGCAATAAAACACTCATCAAAATCCCCTAAGCTAAACTCTTCCTTGTCCTAAGAAAGACAAGATCGAGTATAGTTTGGAGGTATGCAATCAAACAC
The DNA here is from genome assembly GCA_030789695.1 of Scilla litardierei. NCBI lineage: Eukaryota > Viridiplantae > Streptophyta > Magnoliopsida > Asparagales > Asparagaceae > Scilla > Scilla litardierei. Next base: position 143,417,235 of record CM061136.1, read on the forward strand.
ACAAATGATGACATGAACTTCGAGAATTTTCAAAAATCGAGTTCATAGATGTGGGCGAATCAAAAATTCAAATTCATGAAACCAAAAAGCTTCGATTTCTTTCCGTCAATGAGAGTATACTCCTAGGACATCTTATCTAACCCAAATCACCAAGTAATATACTGGACGACGACCACACTTGTAATGCCCTACATAGCTACTGCACAAGTACTAGAGGGGGGTGAATAGTACTTTAAAATAATTAAGAAGATAATTCCTAATTATCTTGCAAACTCAACCAATAATGCGGAAAAGCGAAAATGTAAATATTGACAACAAAGAAATGCAATCGCAAACAAACGATATTAACGGGTTCGGATCCACCCAAGTCTTCCTGACTTGTTCCCGGTGATCCTACGTCCCAACCACCCGGATCCCCTCCGGATACTTGAGTTAGAAACTTCTAACTCAAATTTGCACTATGAAATACTTGTAGAAACCTCTACAAGATCAAATCATACACAAATCAAATTGTGACTCCCACAACTCAGGATCACAAACAAACTCTCACAACCGAGAGTAAAATACTTACAATATGAAAGTAAATGAAATACGAACTTACCGACAAAATCCTATGCCTTGAGTAAAACTTATGATTTAGGGCAAAGAAGGATTTTGGGGAAGATGAAGGCACCAAACCCTAGCTCCAAGATATTGACCAGCAATGGAGGCCTAGGTGGATGTTGGTGACCTAGAATCAAGCTCTTGGCTTGGAAAGGCTCACAATCACTGAATCTCTCTTTTGAAATAAGAGTGAGGGAGAGATTCAAGTGAGAAATGAAAGAGCTTTGAATGAGGATTAAATGCTTCTCTTTGATTCTCTAAAGATCAATTAATATCAGCCTTGAATGCTATGAATGCAGCACTCCAAGTATATATAGGATAGAGGAAAGAGAGAGCAAAATTCGTGGCATTTAATGCTCCAACGGCACTATTCTGAAGCAGACTAGTCGGTCAAAGAAGGAACCCTGACCGACTAGTTCATCAACTAGTCGGTCGGTGAAACAACGTAGACCGACTAACGGTTGAACAGCCAAAAGGTGAAGTACAGGAGATAGACAACTAGTCGGTCTAAGAAGACTTGCCGACCGACTAGTTTCACAACTAGTCGGTCGGTGAGTGTTCTTTGACCGACTAATAGTCGAAATAGAGACGGCTGACTTCAAGTTGATTTAGTCGGTCTAAGAACAAATGCTGACCGACTAGTTCATCAACTAATCGGTCGACAAATATACATTGACCGACTAACGATAAACAGTAACTTAGGCTGTACAGGGAAAGCTCAACTAGTCGGTCTAAGAAGGATCACTGACCGACTAGTTTCACAACTAGTCGGTCGGTGAACCTTCTTTGACCGACTAACTGTAAACAGTAAGTGAGCTAGAATTGAGAAGGCATTCTAGTCGGTTCAAGAAGCTTTGCCGACCTACTAGATTTCCATCTAGTCGGTTGGTTCTTCTTCTTGAACCAACTAACATGCACAAGAAGTCGCGAATCGAAGCACGAAGCTTCGGAAAAGTTTGTATGGACTTCTACTAAGATCCTAGCGCTAAGAAATGAGCGTTATGAAGATTAAAACGTAAGACCTACTCAAGGCTTAACATTCTACGAAAAGAAGCTAGAAGACATTAAATAAACTTGACGAACCGTCTTCAAAAGCTTCAATCGAATCTTCATGACTTCAATAATGATCCATGAGCTTCAACGAAGCTTCAAGCACACGATCACGCGCTTTGAGAAGTCTTGAGACGTCGCTTTGGATGTTCATATAAATTTGACGACGATCTCCATAACTGCGCTCACAAAGAGTTAGTTCACGATAATTATGTTTGTTCATCATCAAAACCAAATCCGGGGAATCAATACTCAATATTCTCCCCCTTTTTGGTGATGACAAACCAACATAAATAATAATAAAAAATAATGATTCAAATGAAATTTACTTACTCCCCCTGCATTGATGACACGTTATTTCCAAAATAAATATTAATCATACGCATCAAGCAGACGAGTAAAGTAAAAAGTGAGAATTTAATTATTGAAATATCGGAGTTGAAATCCATTTTTATATCTTAACTCCCCTGAATCTAACATATCAAATTAGATTCTTGGAAAAATGCTTTAAATTATCATTTAGCACATGTCATTATTAATTCTCTCCCCCTTTGGCATTAGCAAAAAGAGTGGGAGGAGAACAACGACAACAACAATGGCTTCAAATAAAAGCACGGGAGTCGTAGAATACGACCACGGTCCAAATGACACCAAAGGAAAATACGAATTAAATCAAAGCGTGCCAACAAGACCATAGTCGATAATCGAAAAAATAAATTAATCAAAACTCAAATTACTTTCACGAATTGAGTTATGGAATATCCTCTCCAATATCAACATTCTTGATGAATTAAGTGCATGGAAAACAATTCTATGTTTCCATAGAAATAATTTCTATTAAATTCAAATTTCATTGTCGAGTGACGAAGTCAATATCAGAGACAGACAAAATATATAAAATGTGCACAAAAGAAGTAAACGACAACACGATGTATGTATATATATATATCAAACATGATACAGCAAAATGATACATCTGCCAACATACATATAAGCGATCCTCAGATCGAAGCACAAAATACATCACTATATCACAGCAGATAACGGAGTATCACATACATACAAAAAATATCAAAACACCATCCAAAACGACATCAAAATACATCACAAAATCCAGAACCACCATCTATCCTACCCAACTCTCTCACACTACATATATCATCCAATGCACACAGGAGAGTCCTCCAAAGAAGCTTAGCAGGCAGAGGGAGGATCTGCAGCAGCAGCAGGCTCTGCAGAAGGAGTGGTGGCCACCGGGTCAGCAGGAGTGTCCACAGTCGTAACGGTAGTGGCCTCGGGAGCACCAGACGAAGTATCCACCGGAGGAACGGTGGCAACAGGTGTGCTCTCAGGGTCACCGGTAGAAGTAGCAGCAGCACCAGAAGTACCCTCAGGGGCACAAGCAGCAGCAGATCGAACAAGATCCTTGAGCTCATCCTCATCCATCTCCTCCTCGTCAGAAACTGATGGAGGGATCTCAATGCCCAAGTGAGATGTGATGCGAGCGAGAATATCCTCAGAGCGAGCACAATGAGAATCCACACGTTTCAACGAACGTGCAAGCTCAGCGAGAGTAGGAGAGGGAGCAGCTGAAGCAGAGGCATAAGCTGAAGGGGTCGTCCTCTGATCATGACGAAGCGCCGCAAGAGACTTCTTGACGGCCGTCACATTCAGAGGGGGAGCAAGGGGATGCTCATCATCGGGAGGGAGAGGGACCTGGAAGTGACGAAAGACGAGAGTCAATAGGCACGGGTAAGGAATGTGGGCTGACTTGGTAGACTTTCGAATACATTCGAAGGAGTCCATCTTGTCAAGAATAATCCATGCCCAATTGATCTCACTCCCCATGAAGATGGCGTAAATGAGTTTGAGGAATGGCTGGGAAGGCAAGGATGATGAGCCGTACTTCGGAAGGAGGCACGACTTCAAGATAAGATTTAGAACCCAGGCATTCGGCTTAAAAGACTTGGATGGGACGCCAATCATGGCAGGAGAGATGCCATGGAATAGCTCGGAGAGCATGGCTTGGTCAAGGTCTGGTAGAGGCCTCGGCCAGGGCCATGGCCGGCCCTGGCAGAGGCCAGGGCTGGCGCCCTGGCCTCAGGCCAGGGCCAGGCCACTGCCGGCCCTTAGCCTCGGCCAGGGCCAAGCCCCGGTCAGCCCAGTAAATGGGGGGGGGACTTGCATGGGTGGTGGCTTGCATGGCCGGTCTCTACGGAGCCGGCGACAGTTGTCTGCGGCAAAATTCCCCTGTAGGGGGGAGCGCCTGGATCCATACGGGAGCCGACGGCGGTGGCTTGCAGAAAACTCCCCTCAAGGGGTGTTCGGCCTTGGCCAAGTTGCGATGACAACTCTGTCATGCCCCGCTTCCCTAAAATGGAGGCGAGACGTGAAAAGGTTCGCACGAGAGTGGAGCTGTGAAGCCCCAAACCCGATAAGCGTCAATAAAACATAAGCAGGTCCCTGTAACCACAAACGGAACAACAATAATAACACAAGGAGTGACAGAAATAAAATATCATATCTCATAATTTGTCCAACATGAAAATTAAGTTCAACATCCAGAAAAGCCACCAGGCTAAAAGAAAGAGTCTAAAGGCCCAGAACAAGGCCAACAAAAGGAACAACGTAACAAAGTACAGGTGCTACGCACCGACAACAAAACAGCAGTCTAAACGAAAAGGGAAAGCACAACAAAGACACTAGGACTGGTCCCCAGTGTCCACGTACTCCTCGCCCAACACAAGCTCGGGCTCGGCGTCAGCAAACACCTCGTCCTCAACAATGTACTCATGCTCAGGATCTAACATGTGTCACCCAAAAGAGTAAAGGGGCACATGTCAGCAAGTCTAAAAGACTTGGGCAAGGAAACTGAAAGTAAGGCAGACTAACAACCTAACAGTTATAGTATGCATGACATGACAGTTATAACATGAGTGCACAAGCAAGACATGGTGAAACAAAAAGTACAAGAGAACAATTATCGGGACAAGTCAAGAGTAGCCAAGCTACTAACAATCTCAATCTTTTCACTAGTCACGTTTCAAGTAGTTTGTAGATGTTTACGCCTTAAAGCTGAACGGTTTGGCATTCACGCTGATTGGCTGCTTAACACTACCCCAGAACCCAGAGTTTACGCCTTACCACTGAAGTTGCTGATCGGGCAGACTCCCAGTTGATTGGCCGCTTAACTCTTACCACCAATACCCACATGTGAACGAGCCAGGGTCCCTGCACACAAGCTCAGAAAATGATCCAGGGTTGCTGACGTTGCCCCCGGTTTGCTTGCCGCAAATGGCCGGGGGACCCGCGTGAGGGTTTAGATATTTGTAACCGCAAGCGCACGGTGTTGTAGTGTGGTTTGGGGGTCGAACACAGGGAGGCTAGGATGTGCTTGTGTCAAGGAGGACCGAAATCACCCCGTGGGCGAGCTAGCCCGGATCGGTTGATGGGTTGTTACGGGAAAGGAATGCAAGGTATGAATCAATAAGAAAATAAACCCGGGACTTTGGTTTCCACTCCAACGAGCGACTCTCGCCGATACGACCTACGGGTAGGATGGCGATCGGAATTAGGGTCTAATGGTGAGACGTTGCCTCTGAAAGTGGTACCGGCATCCCATGGGCCCGATATTCCGGTCGGTGCCCAGGATGATACACCGGACTTCCCGGGTTCGATCAATGGGCACTCCAGTGTCCATTAACACTGATCGATTCCGGGAGCACTAAGCTCGCAACGATAACTCCCAATGTCTCATCCTGCCACTCCCGTGCGCTAGGATTCGGCGTCTACGCTAAGGGCATGAGCTATGGCTAGGGAGTCAACCGCCAAGTTTATTCCCCCTTGGCCCAACGGACAAAGGCGGTCTTTTTCCCGCAGATGACAATAAAACACCCCGCGTAACCATTAGATTCCTAATCCCTATCGATTTCCTAACCCTATGGATGCATCGGAAAGAGCCCCCGAAGGGGTTTCCGCCAAAATCCCAGATTTGGGAACTACTCACAAATATTCATTAAAAAGCGATCTAAACGAAAATGAACCGTTGAAATCATAATCAGACGATTGGAATGCTATGGTAGTAGAGCAATTAAGATAATACTAAAGTTTAAGAAAGATCCGAAAACTTACAATAGAAAAGTAATTACAGCCGTCACAATAGGAGAAAACAGTAAAAACTAACAGCTCCCCGTTTCTGGAACCCTAGGGGTCCTATTTATAGGATCTCGTATCACCCGATCGGTTGACAAGTCAACCGATCGGGTGATCCGTTACAAATAATAAACAGAAAACGGCGGACTTTCACCCGGTCATATGAACCGGTCGGTTGAGTTCTTGGAGTGACCGGTTGGATCTTGGCGCCATCGGGTGAAGGGATCGGTTGGGTGCCCGTGTCTCGACTCCTCAGCATCAGCTACAGATGAACCGATCGGGTGAGAGTCACCCGATCGGTTGGAATTTGGCTTGAAAAGACAGAGAATCAGCCCCGTTGAACCGGCCTGTGAACCGGTCGGGTGACTTCCACTTGAGCTCCGGCTGAGACCGGGTGGTGCACGCGTGCATCACCCGATCGGTTGGAGATGACCAACCGACCGGGTGAGGGGCTGAAAGATGTAATCTTCGTCGTTTGACCCCCTGGATCATGCGTGACTCCTCCCGTTGCTCCGGAGACTTGAGATATCGTCGTTAAACGTCCCCTACGCGGGCAATCTCCTGCAAACATGGAGAAACAAAGAAAAGTGAAAGAAAACGAGAAAATACGAGAAAACGAATAAAAGACGGCGGAAAATACGGAGAAACACAAAAGAAAACGTGCGTGAATATATGAAATATAAACGCACGTCAAAATCCCCCAAGCTGAACTCTTCCTCGTCCTCGAGGAAGACGAGTGAGAGTAGGAGCTCGGAGGGGAAAAATAGAGAGAAAGAGAGAAAAAGAAAACTCTATATCCTAGATCGTCCGTCAGAGCCGACAAAATCAAAAACGACACACCAAGCAAGCAAACGTCAAATCACATCACTAAACCTAGGAAAACGAGTCCAAATAAGTGCCGTGGGCCCACGCGGTGAAGCGCGAGTGAGTGTGGTCGTGCGCTAGCAGTCGGTGCCACTATCTACGATGTGCAATAAAGCTCGATATACACAGACCCAGGAAACGACCCAAATACCGATTCGAATTCGAAATTGCGGTGAATATTAGTTCAAGCATGCATGAGAAGAGTATAAGAATAGAAGCGTATCATGCATCGGGGATTCCACAACTAGGGTTAAGGAAATCACACCACTATAGCCTAGATACTAGCTAAAAAGTTCCTAAGCCAAGTGTTTTCGAAAACGATGGGGGTTGAGATGATGTGGAGTAGAACACTCGGTGCAAATTCTCGCTTTCCCTTTATTCTCGGTAGATAGGAAAAATATTCACACTTGAAATTTTTTTGGGTTTTGGGTATTTGTATTTTTTTTTTGGCTTTTTGGCTATACAAAATTTTTCTTTTCTTTTCTTTTTGGGTTTTTCTTTTCTTTTCTCTTTTTTTTTGGATTTTTGGGTTTTTGGCTATACACATGTGTACTCTCCCAAGTGGGAGAACGGTACATGACGAGGGGATTTGCACCAAGTAAAACAAAAAAGAAGTCGAGATCTAAACACTTGGGCAAATGAAACTATTCTCGCTAAATAGAGCATAGGCTAAATGGGTTGTCCTAGTCCTTAATTGTGGAATCCCGACACATGCGAAATGAAGTACACGATATATATAAATAGCATGCAGAAGCAGACAGGGAAAATAAATACCGCATATTCAAATCGAAGCATGATAATCTAGGGGTCATTCCTGGACAGGTATATAAAGTAAAATCACAAAGTAGAAGCACACCAAACAGCTAGGCACGACGCACGACTCACAAAAATCTAAGTGGACCCACGATGCGTGAAATGCAAGAGAACTCGAAATCCTAGGGTTAGTGAATGTGATTATCGATGCCATGCTAGGTGTGTGTGATTTTGTGGTGATTCGTCATAGGGTTCATCTCTAGGAGAAAGAGATAAAAAGAAGAGAAGAGAAAAAATAAAAAATAAAAAACACGATGAAAATGACACAAAAACGAAAAAGAAGGACTCAAATGGCGCACACAGTGCGACTCCCCCAAGCTGAAGCTTGCATTGCCCTCAATGCAATATGAGTGAGTACAGGAGGGCAATGAAGATGGGGGGGAATACGAGTGAGTACAGGAGGGCAATGAAGATGGGGGGAATACGCACCGACACAAAAAGAAATGAAAACAAGAAAACACAGAGATGAAACTGAAAATAAAGAAAGATCAAAATCAAACCACACGACACGACACTCAAAAGGGGAAAAACAAGCGCACACACACAAAAATGAGAAAAAAAAAACACGACAACACACCAAAATAGACGTCCCCCAAGCTAGACATGACAGTGCTAGCAAATAAAATGTGATCATGAAATGCAGAAATATGCAAGGGGGTTAAAAAAACAAGGTGAAATCAAAAATCAGGAGAAGGTGAATCCTCGCCCTCCTCGGAAGAGGGTGTGGCTGGGTGGTCGGGGGAGGCTGGGGGTGTGCGGAGAAGTGGGGAACGAGGAGGAGGAATAGGTGCAGCGGTGGTGTGAACGATGGGAGGAGTGTCGGTGGAGGTGGGTGGTGGTGGTAGGACGGCAATCAAGGCGGTGGTGAAAGGAATAGAAATGGGGGGAGAGGATGTGGTGGTGACGGTAGTGGGTGGTGGTGGGAGAGATTTGGAGCGCACCGGCAATTTCCTCCGACGCACGTATGCAGTGATGGAGGAGGAGGGAGGAGGTAGCGTGGGTGCAATGGAAGTGGTCGGGAGGGGGGAAGTGGACACCGGGATGGGAATAGATGAGGGAGGAGAAGAATGTGGTGAGGTGTGGGAGGGTGGAGGAGAAGATCGTCGAGGTGGTGAAGGTGGAGGTGGACCGTGGATGTGAGTGAGAAGGCGAAGAATGGCGACCACGTTCCTCTCAAGTGCGAGGAAACGTGGGTGAGTGAGAAAAGAGGACAGTGATGGGTCCGAGGAGGCAGAGGACATGGCGAGATCAAGGAGGGCCGCGACCTCCATTTCAAGACTAAGACAGGCAGAGACCTGGCGACGACCAAAGGATGTGGACTGTCGTGAGGCAGAAGTGGTGCCGGCAGGTACAGTGGAAGTGGCGCTGGCGGCAGAGACAGGGCCAGAAATGGCCGCTAAGAGGTGCTCAGACGTGATGGGGTCCGGAACAGGAACAGGACAACTCGGGCCAGCCCCCATATCTCCCCGAGATGCAGGAATATCCTGCTCGCCTAAGTGGGCGGCAGGGGACGGTGGTCTGCGTGCGTCTGCGGGAAGGAAAGGAAGGTGCAACCCGCTAGGAAGTTCGGATCGGGTGGGAAGGTCCAATCTCCCACAAGAGCTATGGTCATGCGAGCGGGGTTGGGGAGAATGGTGTAAGGGGCTGGGGGGTGGCCATAATTGAAGATGAAGCAGCCATCGGAGTGGGGTTTAATCATGTGAATGTGCCGCAAGACATCAATATCTAGCTGTAAGGGTCCTGCGGCAGTGGGAAGATTATTGGGGAAGGGAATATTAAATTGGGGGTAAGAACAAATGATAGTAATGACGCCCCCACAACAAAACTTCCCCTTACCGGCCCGGCTGATCTCGAGAAGCTTGTAAACAAGCCAATCGCCGCCATGGATGGGGACGGTAGGGGCCCTAAAGCTAATCCCATCATCGTCCCGAACAAAAGGGAAAGTCATTGCCCAGAGGATAGAAAGGTCAGGGATAGTCACGGTGCCGGACTCGTCCCTGGGAAAAAATGCAGATGATATGATCTTATGTGCCAAACGAAATACGGGGTGGATGATGGAGGAGGCCTTGGCCCTACCTCGGGGATAGCGAGGGAGCAGTGTGAGGCAGAACCAGAATTGATCAACGTCAAACTCGGGCGTGTACTCATAGTGTCGGATGGAGTCATCCCCAAGATTGGGGAAACCAAATATATCGTTAATGGTATTCAGATTGGTGGTGACACTCTTGTTACGCACCTGGAATTTTATAATCGACCCGGACTCCCAAACAAGTGTAGAGAGAAATTCAAGGGTGAGTGACGGGTAGGATAAGGCAGAGGCATTAAGAAAGGCCAACCAACCTAAGTTAGCGAAAAGAGATTCGACCTCGGTGAAGACACCGAGATCGACAAGTGACTGTGTGTGCGGGAACTTAGTTGATAGATGCCCCCGAGCATCGAGCCTACGATAAAAATCCTTGTGTTCCTGGTTCCTAAAGATATACCCATGCGGGCCCAACATTGGGTCCACAGGGGGGATAACAGGCGTGCGAGGGCCTAGTGTCAGTGCCCGTGTGTGGGGAGGGGGACGTGTTTGTTTTCGTCTCTTTCGAGATGGTCCCTCCTCCCGCAAAATCCCCTTCCCCTTGTCTTTAACCTTAGCCATGCGTGAGTGTGTGTGTGAATGAGTGCAAAAAGCAATGAATGCACACTAACACAAGCAAAATGAGCAAGCACAATTTATAGGGCAAAAATAGAAATATGAGCGTAGGAGCGAGTGTACCCAAGCGAAATGGCGAAGCTTGCTCGTAGATGTCCCCACGTCGTGCAATGAGAGAAGCGTGGAGCCGCGGCGACCTCTTTCAGTAAGAATTTTCGAAATAGGCGTTGTTTGGGGGGAATTAGGTCAGAAATTCGAAATGAAGGGGAGAGAGAGTGAAAATGATGGAGAGATTGATGGAGGAGGTGGAGAGAGGGAGTATTGGAGGAGTGGAGGACGTGGGGGAGTTAAATCCGGCCGTTGGGGAGGAGGAGGAGGTGAATCGACGGTGGAATGGGCGATCGGGCGAGGGTGAATGCGAACGGGTGGTCGGGGGTATTTATAGGGTTTTAAGTCGAACCGATCGGGTGACTTGTCACCCGATCGGTTGACTGTTAGGTCGAAAACTCTTGCTGAAGAATTGCTACAGGCGAACCGGTCGGTTGACTTGTCATCCGATCGGTTGGCCGCTCCACTCATTTTCCCGAGAATTGAGGGTTGCTCACCCGGTCGCCTCAACCGATCGCGCTCTAACTCAACCGATCGGTTGATATTTCCCAAAACTTTCCCGAGAATTCTCCCCAGATCACCCGGTCTGTCACCCGGTCTCTCCATTCTTCACCCTATCGGTTCATTTGGGGACAGATGCGGCTTGTATCTGATACTTCCCAACTGATCGGTTGAGTTATCAACCGATCGGTTGGGGCTTTGTTTCCTGTAAAAACCAACAGATTGTCTAAGTCCCTGAACGGATGTTCTTGCGGCTGATTTTATTTATAAAAATAGATAAAATAAAGTAAAAAATAACACTAAAAAGTGGGGCAAAAGTTTAGAGCATGGGTTGCCTCCCATGAAGCGCACTTGTTTAACGTCGTTGGCTCGACGCCCGCAAGTGATGTTTACGATGGTTGATACGGGTGATGCCCAAAGTTCGGCATCTCTTCTTCATCGGAGCTTACGGCCTTTGGAGTAGTCAACGGCTGGAGAAAGATTTACTCGACTACCCTCTCCTTGTTTTTGGGATCCGGGGGCTTCTCTTTCGTATTGGCATTCACCGCCATCTTCTTAAGGATCCGGACCTCGTCTTTGGTGAGGACCATGGGTTCTTTCCCCGTTTTCCTCGCAGGATGAGCCTTGGGGAACCAGGGAGGGGTCGTACGTGCTGCATTCGCTTTCCCAGTAGCATCATTGTTCTTGGGGCCGTCTTGGTCTTCTGAATCCCCCAAGTTATCGGGAGGATTTCTTAAGAGAATCTCCCAGGAGCTCTCTTCAGCAGCTTTATCTTCTTCCACCTCCAGCAAATTACACCGAGGGTCATCTGGGGGATCGGGGTACTTCATGGACAACCCCAGATCAAATTCAACCTTTTCTCTGCTGACATTTAGCGAAAGTTTTCCATTCTTCACATCAATCAAAACGCCAGCAGTGGCCATGAAAGGCCGTCCCAGGATGATGGGGGTGTGTGCGTCTTCAGGCATGTCCATGACAACGAAGTCCACTGGCACATGCACCCCTTTTACATTGACGGGGAGGTCATCCACAATCCCCACCGGATATTTGACCGACCGGTCAGCAAGTTGTAGGGTCATACCGGTGGGCTCCAAATCACCCATTCCTATGCTCTTATACATCGATAAGGGCATCAAACTAACACTCGATCTGAGATCGACGAGGCACGATGAATCTTTACTGCCCCGATCGTGCAAGGAATTGAGAAGCTCCCCGGGTCTTTAAGTTCCGGCGGATTTGCCCTCTGGATGAGAGCGCTACACTCCGCCGTCAACACTACTTTCTCCTTTCTAGACACTCTCGTCACCAAATCCTTCAGGAATTTCGCATAGGAGGGGATTGTTTCGATTGCTTCCAGGAAGGGGATTTGCAAGCTCAGATCCTTGACCATGGCGAAGAACTTGCCATATTTCTCATCGATTTTGGCCTGAGCTAACCGTTGTGGAAAAGGCACAATGGGTTTGAACACTTTCAGGCTCCCTTCCTCGTTCTTCTTCTTCTCTTCTTCAGAGACTCCCTCCGGAGTCGTAGGATTTGATGACGAAGCACCGGCGTCGTTTGATTTTTCGATCGGTCGCTCGACGACCAACGGTGCTTCCGGTTTGTTAGGGGGCACTCTAGTAGGGATTTGTGTCCCGCTTCTCAGAACGATAGCGGACACATTTGCATGCTCGTGCACGAGTGCCGACGTTTGGGTTGCTCCCCTCGGGTTCACCTCAGGTTGTGGCGGCAATTGGTTTTGTGACCTTGAAAGGGTCGCCACTTGTAACCCCAGCTGGGTTACTTGGTCCGCGAGGGCCCGCTGACCCATTTCCAGCTTTTGATTGATCTTCTCCTGGTTGGTTATATATTGAGTCAAGAGAGACTCAACCAGAGAGACGGCCCTCTGTTGGCCATACTGCTGCTGCTGCTGGATTGGCTGTTGATTCCTGGGGGCGTAAAATTGTTGCTGAGGCTGCTGCTGATATTGTTGCTGCTGAATCTGACTCTGCTGTGGCCTAGTCGGCTGATATGTTTGTTGCTGCGGCTGCTGAGGCGGCGAGGGCTGGAATGGTGCCCGGTAACCAAAGTTAGGGTGGTTCCGGTTGTTTGGAGAGTAGGCCGGGTTGGAATTGGTTCTTGGTGGATACGGCGCATTTCCCGTGGGGTTGTAAAATAGTTCACTCACCTGATCCAACGGTGGTGAGACGTCACCACCGTCGAATTCCCCAAAAACTTCGGATTCTACCGCTGCAATCTGTTGTGTACCGGCCCCACCGGCTCCTACCATTAGTGCAGAGATCTGGGTCGAAAGCAAGTCGAACTTGCTTGAAAGTTTGTCGACGTCCTCGACTCTGTGTATACCCCCAGACCTGGGTGTGGCTCTCTCGTCACACCATCGCTCATTGTTGGATGCCATATTTTCCAGAATATGTCTGGCATCTTCCTCGCTCCTTGACATGAAGGAACCCCCAGCCGCGGCGTCCATAGAAGATTTCAGGTCATCCCTCAGCCCATTGTAGAACAGATTAATAATCTGCCACTTCGGAAGCTCATGGTGAGGGCATCTTCTCTGCATCTCCTTGTATCTCGTCCAAGCTTCATGCAAGGACTCGTGGCTGGCCTGGGAGAAGGAGGAGATCTCACTCCTCAACTTCATGGTCTTCCCCGGAGGAAAGAACTTCGTCAGAAAAGCGTTGGAGAGCTTCTCCCAGGTATTGAAAGTGTTGGGGTCCTTCCCCCTAAGCCATTGCTTGGCTTTGTCTCGTAACGAGAAGGGGAACAGCTTCAGACGGATCGCCTCAGTCGTGACACCATTAATCCAGAAGGTGTCACATTTCTCCAAGAAGGAGTCTAGATGCTCGATCGGGCTCTCCATGGGTGCACCCGAAAACTGATCTTGCTTGATCCATGTCACCAAAGACGGCTTTAGCTCAAAGCTTTGGGCCGTAATAGCTGGAGGACGGATGGCGGAAGTGGACTGGATAGATGGCATCGAGTACTCCAGCAGGGACTTGTGAGGCGGGGTGTTCTCCTCCATGGCTTCAGGATCCTCTCTTCTTCTCTTCTCGGCGGCCAAACGCCTAAGGGTGGCGTTAATCTCTGGATCAACGAGGATCAAGTCGTCGAGACTTCTTGAACTCCTGCGCATAAAAAACAACAAACACCCGTGAAGCGACAAGTGGGAGAGAGATAGATAAGATAAGAAATAAAAAGAAAAAAATAAAAAGGAAAAAGAAAAATGCGAAAATTATCGTGAGGTAGGGATAAGAGCTAGACACTAGGGTTCAAGAGATCCTAAAATAACAAGCACGTTGCCTCCCCGGCAACGGCGCCATAAACTTGACGTTGCCCCCGGTTTGCTTGCCGCAAATGGCCGGGGACCCGCGTGAGGGTTTATATATTTGTAACCGCAAGCACACGGTGTTGTAGTATGGCTTGGGGGTCGAACACAGGGAGGCTAGGATGTGCTTGTGTCAAGGAGGACCGAAATCACCCCGTGGGCGAGCTAGCCCGGATCGGTTGATGGGTTGTCACGGGAAAGGAATGCAAGGTATGAATCAATAAGAAAATAAACCCGGGACTTTGGTTTCCACTCCAACGAGCGACTCTCGCCGATACGACCTACCGGTAGGATGGCGATCGGAATTAGGGTCTAATGGTGAGACGTTGCCTCTGAAAGTGGTACCGGCATCCCATGGGCCCGATATTCCGGTCGGTGCCCAGGATGATACACCGGACTTCCCGGGTTCGATCAGTGGGCACTCCAGTGTCCATTAACACTGATCGATTCCGGGAGCACTAAGCTCGCAACGATAACTCCCAATGTCTCATCCTGCCGCTCCCGCGCGCTAGGATTCGGCGTCTACGCTAAGGGCATGAGCTATGGCTAGGGAGTCAACCGCCAAGTTTATTCCCCCTTGGCCCAACGGAAAAAGGCGGTCTTTTTCCCGCAGATGACAATAAAACACCCCGCGTAACCATTAGATTCCTAATCCCTATCGATTTCCTAACCCTATGGATGCATCGGAAAGAGCACCCGAAGGGGTTTCCGCCAAAATCCCAGATTTGGGAACTACTCACAAATATTCATTAAAAAGCGATCTAAACGAAAATGAACCGTTGAAATCATAATCAGACGATTGGAATGCTATGGTAGTAGAGCAATTAAGATAATACTAAAGTTTAAGAAAGATCCGAAAACTTACAATAGAAAAGTAATTACAGCCGTCACAATAGGAGAAAACAGTAAAATTTAACAGCTCCCCGTTTCTGGAACCCTAGGGGTCCTATTTATAGGATCTCGTATCACCCGATCGGTTGACAAGTCAACCGATCGGGTGATCCGTTACAAATAATAAACAGAAAACGACGGACTTTCACCCGGTCATATGAATCGGTCGGTTGAGTTCTTGGAGTGACCGGTTAGATCTTGGCACCATCGGGTGAAGGGACCGGTTGGGTGCCCGTGTCTCGACTCCTCAGCATCAGCTACAGATGAACCGATCGGGTGAGAGTCACCCGATCGGTTGGAATTTGGCTTGAAAAGACAGAGAATCAGCCCCGTTGAACCGGCCTGTGAACCTGTCGGGTGACTTCCACTTGAGCTCCGGCTGAGACCGGGTGGTGAACGCGTGCATCACCCGATCGGTTGGAGATGACCAACCGACCGGGTGAGGGGCTGAAAGATGTAATCTTCGTCGTTTGACCCCTGGATCATGCGTGACTCCTCCTGTTGCTCCGGGGACTTGAGATATCGTCGTTGAACGTCCCCTACGCGGGCAATCTCCTGCAAACATATAGAAACAAAGAAAAGTTAAAGAAAACGAGAAAATACGAGAAAACGAATAAAAGAAGTCGGAAAATACGGAGAAACAAAAAAGAAAACGTGCGTGAATATATGAAATATAAACGCACGTCAGTTGCCCCGCACAAGAGCTCGTTTCCTGGATCACAACCAGGAGCGCAATTCATTTGGCATAGGGGTGCACCTAGCCTCAATCATTTCACAAGATGTAGCGGAGCTACGCAATCACGGGAACACTTAAAGAATGCAATGACATGACAATTAGTTTGTGTACCGTTAATGGAAATTAAACATGACATGGTAATTGTGCAACATGATAAATGTCGGATCTAGCTTCGTTGTCAAGCTAGTTCCTAAATTTGCGCCTAGGCGAGTATCATCTCGTCGCCTAGTCTCTTTTATGCCTACAACAAGCAAATGGCCTAAGACATGGCCCAAAACCCTAAGTGGCAAGTTTCACTTGCCTAGCACCGAGGATGACGATCACGAAGGTTCGTCTCACGGACGCTAATCTACGGGGAAGTCGCTGCTATGGAGAAACAATCATCAAAACAATATTCATTTCATTAGGGTTTCACAAAAACACAACGGGTTATGAAAACATTAAGAGGTCGATTTATTACCGTATAGGAGAGGAAGAATGATGCCGAGCAACCACGGTAACGGAAGAACGATCCGGCTCAAATCTGGAAATGAGGGAAAAATCTGGAGAAATAGGTTTAGATGTGGATTTTGGGGGTTTGATGATATTTTGAGGAAGATGAGAGGTAGAATGTGTTAAGTGAGGGTTTGGATGATGGATTTTAGGCTTGGGATGAAGGAATAAGGGTTTGAGGTAGTAGGGGGCTCAATGGGGGAGAAATTAGGTTTAGAGTTGAGGAGGAAGAAGAAGAAAACGTTTGGAGGGGTATTTATAGAGTTTGGTGGCGGCTAGGGCAAAACTAGGGTTTCCTTTACTTTTTAGTCGGTCAAAGAGCAACCACTGACCGACTAGTTTGGGAACTAGTCGGTCGGTTGACCAACGCAGACAGACTAAGTGTAAACAGTAACCCCTGACGAAAACCTGAACTAAGAGTTAGTCGGTCAAGAACAACTACTGACCGACTAGTTTGACACCTAGTCAGTCGATGAACGTTCTTAGACCGACTAAAAGTGAACAGTACTCGACTGTACAGAAGAACTAAGAATTAGTCGGTCTGAGTACAAAACATAACCGACTAGTTTAACAACTAGTCGGTCTAAAGATGAACTTAGACCGACTAAGAATGAACAGTAACTGGTACAAAAAAATAGTTAATGAGTTAGTCGGTTAAAGAAGCATTGCTGACCGACTAGTTTGCAACCTAGTCAGTCAACCAACGTTCTTAGACCGACTAACGATAAACAGTAACTCCTGAGAAATTTACAAAGCCAACTAGTCGGTTCAAGAAGGTTTTCCGACCGACTGGATCGTCATCTAGTCGGTCGGTGCCCCTTCTTACACCGGCTAACGTGCACCAAAAGTTCCGAAATGGAGCGCGAAGCTCCGGGATCGATTCCTAAGACTCCTAGGCTTGATCTAACAATAAGATATGACCGATATGAAGCCCGTCACGAATGACTTACTCCAAAATCGACAATTCTAAGGAAGAAGCTAAGAAAACACGACGAAATGATCGAAAATGAAAGCTACGGAGACGAAAACCACGCATAAGGAGAAAATCCACCAAAACATATAATATAATATAATAATCCAGATACAAGAAAACCAGTTGTTACATCCTCCCCAACTTAAGAAAAATTCCGTCCTCGGAATTTCCCAACACTCACGTGTCCGGGAACAAAAGTGGGTAGCACTCTCGCATCTCATCCTCATTCTCCCAAGTAGACTCTCCAGGTGAGCCGTGTCGCCACATCACCCTCACAAGATTGACAACCTTGTTCCGAAGTGACTTCTGACGCCTGTCCAGAATCTGCACTGGCTGCTGGTCATACGTCATATCGGGGCGAACGGTAATCTCCGAGAAATCCACAGCATGAGATGGATCGCTAATGTATCGACGAAGCTGCGACACATGGAAAACATTGTGAACTCCCTCCAAAGATGGCGGCAAGGCGAAGCGGTAGGCTACCTCGCCAAATTTCTCCAGGATGTCAAACGGTCCAATGTATCGCGGGCTCAACTTCCCTCGCTTCCCAAAGCGAATCACACCACGATTCGGGGAAATCCTCAGAAACACATGGTCACCCGGCTGAAACTCCAAAGGACGACGTTTAGCATCCGCCCAATGCTTAAAACGGTCCTGAGCAATCCGCAACCTCTCCTGAATGTTCCTGACAATATCCACGGCCTCCACGACCATCTCAGGTCCCAACAGCTCACGATCACCAACGTCATACCAACTCAATGGCGATCGACATTTCCTCCCATAAAGAGCGGCGAAAGGCGACATGCCAATACTCGCCTGGAAGCTGTTGTTGTAAGAAAACTCTACCAGATGTATATGGTCCTCCCACGAACCCTTGAAATCCAACATGCACGCCCTCAGCATGTCCTCCAAAATCTGAATCGTCCTCTTGGACTGGCCATCTGTCTGCGGATGGTACGCCGTGCTGAAACTCAGACGCGTACCCAAACTCTTCTGCAAACTCTGCCAGAACTGAGATGTGAACCTCGTGTCTCTGTCCGACACGATACTCATGGGGACTCCGTGAAGTCGTATGACCTCCTGCATGATTCACGTTACATCACTATCCAAACTAGGAAAAGGAAATAAAAACGGAGAGTAAAAGAATTTACCTCCATATATCTCCTCGCTAGCGCCTCAGTGGACTGTCCCACTCGGAATAGAATAAAGTGCGTGGATTTGGTCAATCGATCTACGATCACCCAAATCGTGTCATTCTTCTTCGGACTCCGAGGTAGTCTAGTCATGAAATCCATAGTGATGTGTTGCCATTTCAACTCCGGAATCGGAAGCGGTTGCAGCAACCCTGCCGTACGCTGATGCTCCGCCTTCACTTGTTGGCAAACCAAACACTTGGTTACACTCCGAGCCACACTCCTCTTCATGCCATGCCACCAATAGTTCAGACGAAGATCCTTGTACATCTTGGTCCCACCAGGATGCACAGAATACGGCAAACTATGTGCCTCCACCATCAACTCCTCTCTAATATCCCCAGCTGGCACACACAACCTGGCTCCAAACCTCAGCGAGCCATCATGAATCAAAAAGTCAGTCCGCAAACCGGCTTCCACCTGCTCCCGAATCTTCACCAGCTTCGGATCCTCAGCCTGGCCAGCCTTGATCCGATCCACAATCATCGACTGTATCTGCATACACATCAACGAAGAAGCCTCCCCAGGAAGAACAATCTCCACACCAGACTCGCAAAAATCCTGCTGCAATCTCCACTGCGAAGTCAACAACATCACCGCTGGAAGCCTACTCAGCGCATCAGGAACCACATTCACCTTGCCAGGGTGATACTGCAAATCAATCTCATAATCCGCCATGAGCTCCAACCATCGACGCTGCTGCATGTTGAGCTCCTTCTGAGTAAAAATATACTTCAAGCCTTTATGATCGGTGAAAATTTTCACTTTCTCACTCAGCAGGAAGTGCCTCCAAATCTTAAGAGCAAACACAACGGCAGCCAACTCCAAATCATGCGTCGGGTAATTCTTCTCATGAACCTTGAGCTGACGAGACGCATACGCCACAACATGCCCGTGCTGATGCAACACACAACCGAGACCCTTGCCAGAAGCATCGCAAAAGATCTCAAATCCACCGCCGCGATCAGGCACAACAAGAATAGGGGCAGTCGTCAATCTCTCCCTCAGAACGCCAAATGCATTCTCACAATCACCCGACCAAACAAAAGGTACATCCTTCTGCGTCAATCTGGTCATCGGCTCAGCAATACAGGAAAAGTCCTTAATGAAACGCCGATAGTAACCAGCAAGCCCAAGGAAACTCCGAATCTCAGACGCAGACGACGGAACATGCCACTCTCTGATGGCCCTGATCTTCTCGGGATCCACTGAAATACCATCTACAGTCACCACATGCCCAAGAAAAGCAACTCTGTCCAACAAAACTCGCACTTCGAAAACTTAGCATACAACTGATGCTTCCTCAAAATCTCCAATACCGTCCTCAAGTGCGATGCATGCTCCTCCTCCGACTTAGAATAGATCAGAATGTCGTCAATAAAGATAACGACAAACTTATCCAAAAAGTCGTAGAAAATCAGGTTCATCAGATTCATGAAAACTGCAGGTGCATTGGTTACACCGAAAGGCATAACCACAAACTCTTAGTGTCCATACTTCGTCCTGAACGCTGTCTTCGGAACATCTCCCTTCTTCACCTTCAACTGATGGTAACCACTCCTCAAATCCAATTTAGAAAACACCCTCGAACCTCCAAGCTGATCAAAAATATCATCAATGCGAGGCAACAGGTATTTATTCTTGATGGTCACCGCATTCAACTCCCGATAGTCCACGCACATGCGACGCGAACCATCCTTCTTCTTCACCAGCAGCACCGGTGCTCCCCACGGAGACACACTAGGGTTGATATAACCCTTCTGTAAAAGCTCATCCAGCTGCTTCCGCAATTCCTCCAACTCAGCGGGTGCCATACGATACGGCGCCTTCGAAATCGGCTGCGCTTCCAGAACAATATCAATAGAAAATTCTAGAGCTCGATCAGGTGGCAAACCAGACATCTCCTCAGGGAAGACGTCATCAAAATCCCGCACCACAGCTGGCCTCTCCAACTCCATCTGCATAGCCACAACCTCCACCGGCCTGGCCCGAAACCTGACAGGACCAAGCGAGCTGCTACCACGGCCGAACTCAAATACTGGATGTCCGGGAATCTCGAACACCACCTTCTTCCTCCGATTGTCGATCGTAGCATAGAAGCTCACAAGCCAGTCCATCCCAAGGAC
Source organism: Scilla litardierei (assembly GCA_030789695.1). Classification (NCBI taxonomy): domain Eukaryota; kingdom Viridiplantae; phylum Streptophyta; class Magnoliopsida; order Asparagales; family Asparagaceae; genus Scilla; species Scilla litardierei. The sequence continues at coordinate 143,437,697 of CM061136.1, forward strand.
CGCATCATAGTTGATGATGTCATGGACAATGAAATCAGCGTAAAGCTCATGTCCACAGACCACCAACGAGCAAGAATTGCAACCAAGATGCACCGAGACCACGCCATTCCCTGTGACGATATTCTAACTCTTGGAAAGAGGGGACGTCGACAAGGAATGCTTCTCCACGAAGCTCCGAGAAATAGTGCACATCGATGCACCAGAGTCAAAGAGGACTCGTGCAGGAAATGTGCACACCAAAACCACACCTAACAAGCAATTAACAATCAAACCCTAGTCTAGCAAACAATCATGTTCAAGCAAACAACACAATCTAACAATCAAAACCAGCTAGGAAAGTAACAGCTAGATTGAGGATTACCTGCGATAACCTCATCCACAGCCTCGCTCTCCACAGCGGTCATCAGAAAAGCCTGCCTCCTCGGCGGAATAGCCTGCTGAAAAGACTGCCTCTGCGGAACAAGAGCTGCTCCACGTCCAGCAGGAACAGACGCTCGCTGCTGCAACGGCTGTGCTGCAACAGGTGCCCTCCGCAGCTGATTCGCATGCCGACAATCCTTCGCGACATGAGAAGCATCACCACAAACCAAACACTGGCACAGAAACTTCCTACACTGATCCTTGATGTGGCCAGGCTTGCCGCAGAAATGGCAAGTCTTCTGAATAGGCCCTCCTGGCCTCTTGAACTGAGCTGGCTGATTAGGCTTGAAACCAGGCCTAACCACCGCCCTGGCCTGCTCCATAGGCCTCTTTCCAACACCAGAAACATGTCCTCTCCTCTGACTCAGATTCAGCTCCTGCCTCCTCGCAGCGACCAGAACCTTCTGATAAGAGTCCAGATCAGAGGAAGACACAAAACTCTGGAGCTCCAAAGCAAGTCCCTGCAGGAACCTCTGAGCCTTCTCATCAGCATCTTGCACCATCTTCGGTGCGAACCGACTCAGCCTAGTTAACTCTTGGTGGTACAGGTCCGCCGTCAAGCTCCCTTGCTTCAGATCAATAAAGCGCTGCAGCATCTCCTTCCTAGCAGCCTTCGAAAAGAACTCCTCATCAAACCTGGACGTAAAGGTATCCCAAGCTATCGGCTCCACCAACATCTTCTCTTCCGCATCCCACCAGTTCCGAGCATTATCCTTGAGTTGCCTCTTCGCCAAATCAACCCATCCAGCCGGGGTGATCTTGGCCATCTTCAAGTTATCCTCAATGTTTCGAATCCACTCATCGGCAGCCAGAGGACCCTCAGACCCATCAAAATATGCGGGACCCAGCTCCCGAAATTGCTTCGCTCCCGGCTCAGAGCGAGGGGTATCCGGAAGTGCCCGGGCAGCTCTAGCAAGTGGAGCATTCTGGACTTGCAGGAGCACGCCCTGCTGCACCTGCATCATCTGGAGCATCATCCGCATCATCTCTCCATTGGTGGGTACCCGCTCAGGCTCCTCATCATGAGGGGGCGCACCACTACCTTCACCACGGGTGAATCGCCTTCCTTCCATCTAGTGACACAGAAAACGAAGCAGATTAGTCTCATAGCTTATGACTCGGATGTCGAACATAGTTTATTGGACATTCTAATATTATTATCGTCATTCCAATAATCGCAGTTACAGAAGAGGACCTGCATGGGCCACCAACAAAACCTGTCACGCCCCGCTTCCCTAAAATGGAGGCGAGACGTGAAAAGGTCCGCACGAGAGTGGAGCTGTGAAGCCCCAAACCCGATAAGCGTCAATAAAACATAAGCAGGTCCCTGTAACCACAAATGGAACAACAATAATAACACAAGGAGAGACAGAAATAAAATCTCATATCTCATAATTTGTCCAACATGAAAATTAAGTTCAACATCCAGAAAAGCCACCAGGCTAAAAGAAAGAGTCTAAAGGCCCAGAACAAGGCCAACAAAAGGAACAACGTAACAAAGTATATGTGCTACGCACCGACAACAAAACAGCAGTCTAAACAAAAAGGGAAAACACAACGAAGACACTAGGACTGGTCCCCAGTGTCCACGTACTCCTCGCCAAACACAGGCTCGGGCTCGGCGTCAGCAAACACCTCGTCCTCAACAATGTACTCAGGCTCAGGATCTAACATGTGTCACCCAAAAGAGTAAAGGGGCACATGTCAGCAAGTCTAAAAGACTTGGGCAAGGAAACTGAAAGTAAGGCAGACTAACAACCTAACAGTTATAGTATGCATGACATGGCAGTTATAACATGAGTGCACAAGCAAGACATGGGGAAACAATAAGTACAAGAGAACAATTTATCGGGACAAGTCAAGAGTAGCCAAGCTACTAACAATCTCAATCTTTTCACTAGTCACGTTTCAAGTTGTTTGTAGATGTTTACGCCTTACAGCTGAACGGTTTGGCATTCACGCTGATTGGCCGCTTAACACTACCCCAGAACCCAGAGTTTACGCCTTACCACTACAGTTGCTGATCGGGCAGACTCCCAGTTGATTGGCCGCTTAACTCTTACCCCCAATACCCACATGTGAACGAGCCAGGGTCCCTGCACACGAGCTCAGTAAATGAGCCAGGGTTGCCCCGCACAAGAGCTCGTTTCCTGGATCACAACCAGGAGCGCAATTCATTTGGCATAGGGGTGCACCTAGCCTCAATCATTTCACAAGATGTAGCGGAGCTACGCAATCACGGGAACACTTAAAGAATGCAATGACATGACAATTAGTTCGCGTACCGTTAATGGAAATTAAACATGACATGGTAATTGTGCAACATGATAAATGTCGGATCTAGCTTCGTTGTCAAGCTAGTTCCTAAATTTGCGCCTAGGCGAGTATCATTTCGTCGCCTAGTCTCTTTTACGCCTACAACAAGCAAATGGCCTAAGACATGGCCCAAAACCCTAAGTGGCAAGTTTCACTTGCCTAGCACCGAGGATGACGATCACGAAGGTTCGTCTCACGGACGCTAATCTACGGGGAAGTCGCTGCTATGGAGAAACAATCATCAAAACAATATTCATTTCATTAGGGTTTCACAAAAACACAACGGGTTATGAACACATTAAGAGGTCGATTTATTACCGTATAGGAGAGGAAGAATGATGCCGAGCAACCACGGCAACGGAAGAACGATCCGGCTCAAATCTGGAAATGAGGGAAAAATCTGGAGAAATAGGTTTGGATGTGGATTTTGGGGGTTTGATGAGATTTTGAGGAAGATGAGAGGTAGAATGTGTTAAGTGAGGGTTTGGATGATGGATTTTGGGCTTGGGATGAAGGAATAAGGGTTTGAGGTAGTAGGGGGCTCAATGGGGGAGAAATTAGGTTTAGAGTTGAGGAAGAGTAAGAAGAAAACGTTTGGAGGGGTATTTATAGAGTTTGGTGGCGGCTAGGGCAAAACTAGGGTTTCCTGTACTGTTTAGTCGGTCAAAGAGCAACCACTGACCGACTAGTTTGGGAACTAGTCGGTCGGTTGACCAACGCAGACCGACTAAGTGTAAACAGTAACCCCTGACGAAAACCTGAACTAAGAGTTAGTCGGTCAAAGAACAACTACTGACCGACTAGTTTGACATCTAGTCGGTCGATGAACGTTCTTAGACCGACTAAAAGTGAACAGTACTCGACTGTACAGAAGAACTAAGAATTAGTCGGTCTGAGTACAAAACTTAACTAACTAGTTTAACAACTAGTCGGTCGAAAGATGAACTTAGACCGACTAAGAATGAACAGTAACTGGTACAAAAAAATAGTTAATGAGTTAGTCGGTTAAAGAAGCATTGCTGACCGACTAGTTTGCAACCTAGTCGGTCAACCAACGTTCTTAGACCGACTAACGATAAACAGTAACTCCTGAGAAATTTACAAAGCCAACTAGTCGGTTCAAGAAGGTTTTCCGACCGACTGGATCGTCATCTAGTCGGTCGGTGCCCCTTCTTACACCGGCTAACGTGCACCAAAAGTTCCGAAATGGAGCGCGAAGCTCCGGGATCGATTCCTAAGACTCCTAGGCTTGATCTAACAATAAGATATGACCGATATGAAGCCCGTCACGAATGACTTACTCCAAAATCGACGATTCTAAGGAAGAAGCTAAGAAAACACGACGAAACGATCGAAAATGAAAGCTACGGAGACGAAAACCACGCATAAGGAGAAAATTCACCAAAACATATAATATAATATAATAATCCAGATACAAGAAAACCAGTCGTTACAAACTCTCTCTTCGGAAGGGAGAAGAATCCGGCCTTGGCACGGCCACGACACGACCCTGGCAATGGCCGGGGAATTGTCGAAATATTTCGGCTATGTCACCCTGTAAGGGGGTGTAGGCCTTGCCGAATATTTTGCAAATAAAATAAGGGTATTTTTAGTACCATAAGGGTACCAAGTTGAAATTCCTTAATTTTTTTTGAAAAATACGTTTTCAAAATCGCTTTTCCGCTGCAAAGTACTATAAAAGCACTGTTATTTGATAAAGTGATGGGGAAATATTGAAAGTTGTTCTAGATGGTGATTGGGATCGTAATGACTTTTCCGATTCTAGAACAACATCTTCAATATTTTTCGAAAGTAACTTATCAAATATAATAATATCATTCCAAGAGGGATTTTCCAAGTGGGTGTGATATTAAACTAGTCTGAAATTTCCACATTCGATTGATTCAACGTCTCAATGGATCATGATTCGACCAGTGGTCTTTTGGACTAGTTTGTGGGACACCTCGGCTCTGTCTGGGGATAGTGAACCATGGACTAGCCATTCCCCTGGTCGGTCCGCTGGCCGAGACTACTGAATTATGAAAATGTCTAAAATGATGACTATAAATATGAAATTTATGCAATGTTTTTTGATCGAACCTTCTTTTTATATCTTTTACAGCATTTTAAAGCTAAAATGTCTTTCGCTTCCAAGAACATCGTCGCTGAGTTAAACAAAGGTGAAAAACTCAACGGCGATAATTACAAACTATGGTCCATGAAAATACAATAAGTTCTAGAGGAGCAAGATGTGCTCGAAACTCTGAAGAACATAATGATTGAACCAGAGTTGGGCATTACGGCCCAACACAGAAGAGACAAGGAAGCTTTCGATGCTTGGTCTCGGAAGAACAAGATTGCTCGCATTACGTTATTGTCTAGTATGGCCGATGACATAATGCGCATCTTCCGAGAGCATGACCTAGCCATGGAAATATGGTCCAAGCTACAGGAGAATTTTGGTGGCACCTCGGTGTCCAAACTTCGTTCTTTAACTATAAGATTCGATTCGTACAAGAAACGTCCAGATCATTCCATGGGGAACCATCTGCGACATATGGCGAATCTCATCTCAGAGTTAAAGGATGCAGGTCATATGCTCACTGATGAGCAACAAATCCAAGCAGTCATACGTTCCCTACCAAATGGGTGGGACCAAATGAAGATGCATCTCACTTATAATAAGAGCATCAAGAACTTCAGCGATGTTTCTAAGCACCACGAGTTAGAGGAAGAGCGGCTTGCGGCCGCCAAGCCAAGTGCAGAAGTGCACATGGTTGCTAGTTCCTCACACGGGGGAAAGAAATGGAAAAATCATTCGAAGTTTACTAATGAACGTAATAAGCAACCAGAGTCTAACAAGAAACCCAAACATAAGGGTGGGCACAAGAAATGGCACAAGAAGAAGGACTTGAAGAAGATCAAGTGTTTCAAGTGCAACAAGTTAGGTCACTATGCTCGTTCAAGTACGAGTGGAGGTGATGAGGTAACTTGTAATAATACTAGTTACATAAGTGTTTCTAGTTCAATATTTCTTGTAGAATCTAATCCTTTTTGGATAATTGATTCAGGTGCCACCGACCACATAGCAAGGGACAGAAAGTCCTTCGTGGAGTATCACCGGATACCCCAAGGAACGAAGTGGATCTATGTCGGAAACAACACACGTGTTGAAGTGAAAGGCGTTGGAACGTGCAAGCTCATCTTGGACAACGGCCGCACTATCCTACTTCATGATGTTCTCTTCGCTCCGGATATTTGAAGGAATATTATATCTGTGGTTGTTTTAATGGGTCTTGGTTATAGTTGGTTCTTTCTTAGTTGTAAAGTGGACTTGTCTTGTAATAATTCTTTAATTGGTTATGGGCATGTTTTCAAAGGATTTGTTGTATTAAATACAATGTATGATTCCTCATTTTATAATGAAAATTTCTTTGTTGCAAATTCATCAAATTATGAGTCAGATGTAATTTGTTGGCATGCAAGGCTTGGTCACTTTGGACCAACACGAATGGATAAACTTTCCAAACGTGGCCTTCTATCCAATGTTTTAAAGGTCAAAATGTCGACTTGCGAACATTGCCTTGTAGGGAAATCTTGTCGCAAGCCGTTTGGAACCAGCACAAGGGCCGAGGTTCCATTACAGCTCATCCATTCGGACATATGTGGTCCGATGAATGTCAAGACAAGACGCGGGAAGTCCTATTTCATCACTTTTATTGATGACTTCACCCGATTCGGTCATATCTATTTGATATCCCACAAAAGAGAAGCATTAACCTGCTTTAAAAACTATATGAGTTTGGTGGAAAATCAATTAGATCGCAAGATTAAGGTCTTGCAAACCGATAGAGGCGGTGAATACCAATCAGCAAGTTTTAAGGAACTTTGTGATGAAAAAGGCATAGTTCATCAGGTAACTATGCCTTATACTACGCAACAAAATGGTGTTGCAGAAAGGAGGAATAGGACTTTAATGGAAATGGTCCGTTCAATGATGGCGCAAACCAACTTGCCAATCACCTTTTGGGGTGATGCATTATTAACGGCCGAGTTAATTTTAAACCACGTACCCTCGAAATCAGTTAGCTCTACTCCTTATGAGTTGTGAAACCAAAAGTCTCCTGACTTAAGCATTTTAAAACCTTGGGGATGTGCATCCAATGTACATATTTCCTCCCATAAGTATGGCAAACTTGGGCCAAGGGGAGGAAATGTATCTTTATACGATACGCAGAAAACTCCAAAGGTTATGTTTTCATTGGTCAGGAAGACAATGGAGGACTAATTGAATTTGAGTCGAGGGATGTCACTTTCTTGGAAAACGAGTTTCCAAGACAGGGTAAGATAAGTCAGGACTTATCTCTATTTAAGATTTATGATCAAGAAGGATTACCTCATTCGAGTGGGAGAATTCTTGGTGAAGACGAAAATACGTTTCAACCTTCACTAATGGATGATACGAATGATGTGAATCCTATTCCATACGGGAATAATGATCCAAGTGGGAGCATTTCTAACGACATTCCAAGTGGGAGTGATATTAGAATTGATCAAAATTCTAGTCAACAAGGACTTGAAGAATCTCAAATACGACGTAGTAGTCGTACGAGGTTAGCTCCTCTAAGATTTGAGGATGAATTCCCACAAACCTTTGTGACTTTACTACAAGAAGATGACGAGCCTGCTACTTTCAAACAGGCCGTATCATGCCCTGCAAAAGACAAATGGATAGAAGCGATGAAGGAGGAATTAGAATCCATGAAAGTTAACCAAGTCTGGGACTTGGTTGACTTACAGGACGTAGAGCTATTGGAAACAAATGGGTTCTCAAGATCAAGCATAAGGCTGATGGCTCTATAGACAGATATAAAGCTCGCCTTGTCGTAAAATGTTTTACGCAACAGGAAGGGATAGACTACGAAGAGACCTTCTCACCTGTTGTCCGTTTTATCTCGATTCGCTTGATTCTGGCTATGGTAACTTGCTTAGACCTCGAATTACATCAAATGGATGTAAAGACTGCCTTTCTCAATGGAGAATTGGACGAGGAGATCTATATGGAATAACTAACAGGGTTTGTAAAAGAAGGAAACGAACATAAGGTTTGTAAACTTCGGAAGTCCATATATGGTCTTAAACAATCCTCGAGGCAATGGTATATACGATTTCAAGAAGTTGTCTTATCAAATGGTTTTTCCATGCTTGATGAAGATAACTGGGTATATATCAAGAGGATTAAGAGCAAGTATGTTATTATGTCTCTATATGTAGATGACATTTTAATAGCCGGAAATGACAAGGGCTTTGTGATGGATATCAAGGCTTGGCTTTCATCAGTTTTTGAGATGAAAGACATGGGAGAAGCCGCATATATCATTGGAGTTAAGATTTCAAGGAATCGTTCGAAGAAACTTCTCTCTCTTTCACAAGAGACTTATATAAAGAAGGTTCTAGAACGTTTTAATATGCCGGAATGCAAGTCCATTGATACTCCTATAAGCAAATGCGATAATTTATGTCTGAAATCGTGTCCAAAGAACCAAAATGAAAAGGAAATTATGGAAAAAGTTCCATATTCCAGTGCAGTTTCTAGTCTTATGTACGCTATGATGTGTACAAGACCGGACATCTGTTTTGCTGTTGGAATGGTAAGTCGTTACCAATCCAATCCAGGGCAAGTACACTAGAAAGCGGTTAAGAGGATAATGTTGTATCTTAACGGAACTGCAGACTATGCTTTATGCTATCAAGGAGATGCCTTGAGGCTCGAAGGCTACACTGATGCTGATTGGGCGGGTGATCTCGATGAGCGACGATCGACCTCAGGATATGTTTTTCTACTCGGATCTGGTGAAATATCCTGGAGTAGCAAGAAACAATCCTGCATCGCACTTTCAACTATGGAAGCCGAGTTTGTAGCATTTAGCATGGCAGTCCAAGAAGCTGTTTGGCTTAGGAAGTTCTTAGACAGGCTAATTGATGCAAGTGACTCAGGTGATGTACCAATACACAGTGACGGTCAAGCATCTATAGCCTATGTCAAAGATCCAAAATTCCATTGTAAGACCAAACACATTGATATCCGCTACAAATTTGCAAAAGACTATGATAAGACCAAGAAGGTAGACATTAGGTACATATCTACGCATGAGATGATAGCGGATCCGCTTACGAAGGCGATCCCCAGAGATGTGTTTTACAAACACTTATCATCTCAAGAATTGTGTAAGAGCTGAGTTGTACCAATGTAAATTCTCGTGTCTATGAAAGATCAAATTTAATAAAAGAATAAGTTCTTTTCAACATTGCATATGAGTTTCCTGAAAATGTTTGTGTACATTTCTTTTATCTCAGCTGTATTTTCTAGTATGTCGGACAGATTGAGGTTGGCTCTCTCACATGAGCAACCGCCTTTATTCTATCAGACGGATAAAATAAAGATGAGACCTATTTAAGGCAAAATCGTCAGACGGATGATTTAGAGTCATGACTTAAACAAAATGGACGTATGAAAGATCTGCATCATATGGATGCTTACAAAAGATCTAAGAGGATTTTTTTTGAAATCCTATCTGTCTTATGCTGGATGGGGGTCCAGAAGATTATTTGAGTAGTAAAAGGTACTCAAAGTCAGACATTGTGGTGTCTGATCATCATCCTTACAACATCATTAAGACATACGCTCCCTGGGAAAGGAGTGATGTTGTAATACGTATTCATACTACGTATGCATTTGACTATTGGGTTAGAATAGTAATTATGTTTACTATTATGTGAGACCCAAAGACCACATGGATCTTAACTTCTTACCCTTATGGACTCTAATTGGTTCATTTAGATTTGACTGGGTGATCGCTATCTTAGCATGTTGCTTATGGACTATGGTAATTCGGTCCGGCGGGGCATGTTAGAAAAGCGAGTCAAGTCAAGATCGAAAGGATCGCAAGAAGAGGAAGATTAATTTCATATTCACATTTGGACTTTAGAGATTCAAAGCTGGCCAGCCAATTGTAATCCAGACGGGATTCAATTGTTGAATATAAAGTATAAGAAATGTGAAGAAATAATCTAGGGTAAAGCATGCGTTGAACTACTCAACTTTGCACCTCAAAGAGTGTTGTGTATCTCTAACAAGTGCACAACAACAGACTCTATGCGCATGACGGTCACGCGGTCTATTTCTCAGTATGATAAATATAAGAACTAAAGAAAAAGATGTTTCCTTACAATCCCCTCAAGTGTGAGTGGGAGATGTTAGATATGGATGACATGTATACACCCATGAGGGGATGTATGAGGGTATACGGACCTCAGATGTCGCGTGCATGAAAGCATGTACGAAGGGAACCTTTTCATGTGTGAAAAGGACCACTAGATAAGTGGAAAAAGGCACATTATAAGTGCATAAAGGCACTTGATAAGTGCATGAAGAAGAGGATAAGCAAGGGTATTAATATAAGCTAATAAGCTTATATATGGTTATTTCCTACAATAACTACCCATAAAGCATATAAATAGGACCCAAGGGTAAGGCTTTTAAGGCTAATCCTTCATGGCATAAGTTTGCATAAGGCAAAACTTTTCCTCTTCTCCCTTCCATTTAGTTCTTCTTCCAAATAGAGATTTAGACGGTGGAAACGCTGCTTCGATCCTCTGTGACGAAGTACTTGTAGGATCCTGTCAAAACAAGGACGTTAGGATCGAATAATGAAGTAGAGACTTACGCTTGCGTATGCGGCACCGTAATCTCAGAACTTCGCCCTCGGATTCGCCACAACGGTCGATACTTCGTCACGGAGGATCGAAGCAGAGTTTCACCGCCTAAATCTCTATTTAGAAGAGGATTTTAATGGAAGGGAGAAGAAGAACATAAGATGCCTTATGCAAACTTATGGCATGGAAAGTGTGGAATGAATGCCTTACCCTTGGGTCCTATTTATAGGCTTTAGGGGTAGTTATTGTAGGAAATAACCAATTATAAGCTTATTAGCCTATATTAGCACATTCATTTATCCTCTTCTTCATTCACTTATCAAGTGCCTTTATGCACTTATAAAGTGACTTTTTCCACTTATCGAGTGGCTTTTTCCACTTATCGAGTGGTCCTTTTCACACGAGAAAAGGTTCCCTTCGTGCACGCCTTCGTGCATGCGACATCTGAGGTCCGTATACCCTCATACATCCCCTTATGGGTGTATTTATGTCGTCCATATCCAACATCTCCCACTCACACTTGAGGGGATTGTAAGGAAACATTTTTCCTTTAACTCTTCTGTTTATCATACCGAGAAATAGGCCGTGTGACCGTCATGCGCATAGAGTCCGCTGTTGTGCACTTGTTAGAGATACACAACACCCCTTGAGGTGCAAAGTTGAGTAGATCAACGCATGCTTTACCCTAGATTATTTCTTCACATTTCTTATACTTTATATTCAACAATTGAATCCCATTTGGATTACAATTGGCAGGCCAGCTTTGAATCTCTAAAGTCCAAATGTGAATATGAAATTAATCTTACTCTTCTTGCGATCCTTTTGATCTTGACTTGACTCGCTTTTCTAACATGCCCCGCCGGACTGAATTAACCATAGTCCATAAGTAATATGCTAAGATAGCAATCACCCAGTCAAATCTTAAGGAACCAATTAGAGTCCATAAGGGTAACGAGTTAAGACCCATGTGGTCTTTGGGTCTCACATAATAGTAAACGTAATTACTATTCTAACCCAATGGTCAAAATGCATACGTAGTATGAATACGTATTACAACATCACTCCTTTCCCAGGGGGCGTATGTCTTAATGATGTTGTGAGGATGATAACCAGACACCACAATGTCTGACTTTGAGTCCCTTTTACTACTCAAATAATCTTCTGGACTCACATCCCGCATAAGACAGATAGGATTTCAAAATCCTCTTAGATCTTTTGAAAGCATCCATATGATGCAGATCTTTCATACGACCATTTTGTTTAAGTCATGACTGTAAATCGTCAGTCTGACGATTTTGACTTTAAAAACGTCTCATCTTTATTTTACCCGTCTGATAAAATAAAGGCGGTTGCTCATGTGAGAGAGCCAACCTTAATCTGTCCGACATACTAGAATTCAGCTGAGATTTCAAAAATGTATACAAACATTTCTTAAGAAATTCATATGCAATGTTAAAAAGAACTTATTCTTTTATTAAATTTGATCATTTACAGACATGGGAATTTACATTGGTACAACTCAGCTCTTACGCAATCCTTGAGATGATAAGTGTTTGTAAAACACATCTCTGGGGATCGCCTTCGTAAGCGGATCCGCTATCATCTCATGCGTAGATATGTACCTTATGTCTACCTTCTTGGTTTTGTCATAGTCTTTTGCAAATTTGTAGCGGATATCTATATGTTTGGTCTTACAATTGAATTTTGGATCTTTGACATAGGCTATAGATGCTTGACTGTCGTTGTGTATTGGTACATCACCTGAGTCATTTGCATCAATAAGCCTGTCTAAGAACTTCCTAAGCCAAACAGCCTCTTGGACTGCCATGTTAAATGCTACAAACTCGGCTTCCATAGTTGAAAGTGCGATGCAGGATTGTTTCTTGCTACTCCAGGATATTGCACCGGATCCGAGTAGAAAAACATATCCTGAGGTCGATCGTCGCTCATCGAGATCACCCGCCCAATCAGCATCAGTGTAGTCTTCGAGCCTCAAGGCATCTCCTTGATAGCATAAAGCATAGTCTGTAGTTCCTTTGAGATACCGCATTATCCTCTTAACTGCTTTCCAGTGTACTTGCCTTGGGTTGGATTGGTAACGACTTACCATTCCAACGGCAAAACAGATATCCGGTCTTGTACACATCATAGCGTACATAAGACTACCAACTGCACTGGAATATGGAACTTTTTCCATAATTTCCTTTTCCTTTTGGTTCTTTGGACATGATTTCAGACATAAATTGTCGCACTTGCTTATAGGAGTATCAATGGACTTGCAGTCCTGCATATTATAACGTTCTAAAACCTTCTTTATATAAGTCTCCTGTGAAAGTGAAAGAAGTTTCTTCGAACGATTCCTTGAAATCTTAACCCCAAAGATATATGCGGCTTCTCCCATGTCTTTCATCTCAAAAACTGATGAAAGCCAAGCCTTGATATCCATCACAAAGCCCTTGTCATTTCCGGCTATTAAAATGTCATCTACATATAGAGACATAATAACGTACTTGCTCTTAATCCTCTTGATATATACGCAGTTATCTTCATCAAGCATGGAAAAACCATTTGATAAGACAACTTCTTGAAATCGTATATAACATTGCCTCGAGGATTGTTTAAGACCATATATGGATTTACGAAGTTTACAAACCTTATGTTCGTTTCCTTCTTTTACAAACCCTGTTGGTTGTTCCATATAGATCTCCTCGTCCAATTCTCCATTGAGAAAAGCAGTCTTTACATCCATCTGATGTAATTCGAGGTCTAAGCAAGCTACCATTGCCAGAATCAGGCGAATTGAGGTAAAACGGACAACAGGTGAGAAGGTCTCTTCGTAGTCTATCCCTTCCTGTTGCGTAAAACATTTCGTGACAAGGCGAGCTTTATATCTGTCAATAGAGCCATCAGCCTTATGCTTGATCTTGAGAACCCATTTGTTCCCAATAGCTCTGCGTTATCTGGGTAAGTCAACTAAGTCCCAGACTTGGTTAACTTTCATGGATTCCAATTCTTCCTTCATCGCTTCCATCCATTTGTCTTTCGCAGGGCATGATACGGCCTGTTTGAAAGTAGCAGGCTCGTCATCATCTTGTAGTAAAGTCATAAAGGTTTGCGGAAATTCATCCTCAAATCTTAGAGGAGCCAACCTTGTACGACTACTACGTCGTATTTGAGATTCTTCAAGTCCTTGTTGACTCGAATTTAGATCAATTCTAATATCACTCCCACTTGGAATGTCATTAGAAATGCTCCCACTTGGATCATTATTCCCGTATGGAATAGGATTAGTGTCATTCATATCATCCATTGGTGAAGTTTGAAACGTATTTTCTTCTTCACCAAGAATTCTCCCACTCGAATGAGGTAATCCTCCTTGATCATTAATCTTAAATAGAGATAAGTCCTGACTTATCTCGACCTGTCTTGGAAACTCGTTTTCCAAGAAAGTGACATCCCTCGACTCAAACTCAATTAGACCTCCATTGTCTTCCTGACTAACGAAATCATAACCTTTAGAGTTTTCTGCGTATCGTAAAAAGATACATTTCCTTCCCCTTGGCCCAAGTTTGCCATACTTATAGGAGGAAATATGTGCGTAGGATGCACATCCCCAAGGTTTTAAAATGTTTAAGTCAGGAGACTTTTGGTTCCACAACTCATAAGGAGTGGAGCTAACTGATTTCGAGGGTACGCGGTTCAAAATGAAAGTGGCCGTTAATAATGCATCACCCCAAAAGGTGATTGGCAATTTAGCTTGCGCCATCATTGAACGGACCATTTCAATTAAAGTCCTATTTCTCCTTTCAGCAACACCATTTTGTTGAGGAGTATATGGCATAGTTACCTGATGTACTATGCCCTTTTCATCACAAAGTTCCTTAAAACTTGTTGATTGATATTCACCGCCCCTATCGGTTCGCAAGACCTTAATCTTGCGATCTAATTGATTCTCCACTAAACTCATATAGTTTTTAAAGCATGTTAATGCTTCACTTTTGTGGGATATCAAATAGATATGTCCGAATCGGGTGAAATCATTAATAAAAGTGATGAAATAGGACTTCTCGCGTCTTGTCTTGACATTCATTGGACCACATATGTCCGAATGGATGAGCTGTAATGGAACCTCGGCCCTTGTGCCGGTTTCAAACGGCTTGCGATAAGATTTCCCCACAAGGCAATGTTCGCAGGTCAACATTTCAACCTTTGAAACATTGGATAGAAGGCCACGTTTGGCAAGTCTATCCATTCGTTTGGTCCAATATGACCAAGCCTTGCGTGCCAACAAATTATATTAGACTCATAAGTCGAAGAATTTGTAACAATGAAATTTTCATTACATAAAGAAGAGTCATACATTGTATTTAATACAATAAATCCTTTAACTACATACCTAGTACCAATTAAGGAATTATTACAACACAAGTCCACTTTACAATCATGAAAAACCCAGCTATAACCAAGACCCATTAACACGACCACAGATATTATATTCCTTCGAATATCTGGAGCGAAGAGAACATCATGAAGTAGGAGAGTGCGGCCGTTGTCCAAGACTAGCTTGCAAGTCCCAACGCCTTTCACTTCAACACGTGTGTTGTTTCCTACATAGATCCACTTCGTTCCTTGGGGTATCCGGTGATACTCCACGAAGGGCCGTCTGTCCCTTACTATGTGGTCGGTGGCACCTGAATCAATTATCCAAAATGGATTAGATTCCACAAGAAAGATTGAACTAGAAACACATATGTAACTAGTATAATTACAAGTTACCTCGTCGCCTCCACTCGTAAACGAACGAGCATAGTGACCGAGCTTGTTACACTTGAAGCACTTGATCCTCTTCAAGTCTTTCTTCTTGTGCCATTTCTTGTGCCCACCCTTATGTTTGGGTTTCTTGGTAGACTCAGGTTGCTTTTTACGTTCATTGGTAGACTTCGAATGATCATTCCTTTTCTTTCCCCGTGTGAGAAACTAGCAACCATGTGCACTTCTGCATTTGGCTTGGCAGCCGCAAGCCGCTCTTCCTCTAATTCGAGGTGCTTGGAAACATCGCTGAAGGTCTTGATGCTCTCATTGTGAGTGAGATGCATCTTCATTTGGTCCCACCCATTTGGTAGGGAACGTATGACTGCTTGGATTTGTTGCTCATCAGTGAGCACATGACCCGCATCCTTTAACTCTGAGATAAGATTTGCCATATGTCGCAGATGTTTCCCCATGGAATGATCTGGACGTTTCTTGTATGAATCAAATCTTATAGTTAAGGCGCGAAGTTTGGACACCGATGTGCCACTAAACTTCTCCTCTAGCTTGGACCATATGTCCATGGCTAGGTCATGCTCTCGGAAGATGCGCATTATGTCATCGGCCATACTGCTCAATAACGTAATGCGAGCTATCTTATTCTTCCGAGACCAAGCATCAAAAGCTTCCTTGTCTCGTCTGTATTGGGCCGTAGTGCCCAACTCGGGTTCAATCATTACGTTCTTTAGAGTTTCGAGCACTTCTTGCTACTCTATAACGTATTGTATCTTGATGGACCATAGTTTGTAATTATCGCCGTTGAGTTTTTCACCTCTCTTAAACTCAGCGACGATATTCTTTGAAGCGGAAGACATTTTACTTTTAAAATGCTGCAAAAAGGCACAAAACCGAAGGTTTGATCAAAAACATTGCATTAAAATTCTTAAAATACAATTCCCACTTGAAATGATAATAGAATATCCCATTTGGATATTTCTAATTTCAACTCCCACTTGGAATGATATTTACAATTTGATAAGTTACTTTCGAAAAATATTGAAGATGTTGTTATAGAATCGGAAAGGTTTCTACGATTACAATCACCATCTAGAACAATCCTTCAATATTTCCCCCTCACTTATCAAATGATAGTACTCTTATAGTACTTCGCAGCGGAAAAACGTTTTTGAAAACGTATTTTTCAAAACGTATGAAAACGTATTTTTCGTAAATGTATATTTCAATTCAGTACCCTTATGATACTAGCGAAATATTCGGCACTTCTTGGCCATTTGCTGGGGTTGTTCCGTATCCGTGCCAAGGTCGGATCCCCCTTGAGGGGATTTTCTGCAAGCCATTGTCGCCGGCTCCCGTATGGATCCAGGCGCTTCCCCCAGTATAGGAGAATTTTACTGCAGACAACTGTCGTTGGCCCCGTATGGGCTAGTCGGCATGTTCGTGTTACATCGACCAAGGCCTCTCGCTGAATTGGTCGACCAAAAATCCCGGATTGGTCGACTAATACCGACCAAGGATCTAGCACCCCTCCCGGCCAGGGCCTCTGCCCTGGCCGGCCAGGGCCGGCCAGGGCGCCGGCCCTGGCCTCTGCCAGGGCCGGCAGGGCCCTGGCCCCTGGCCAGGGCCGGCCAGTCCCTGGCCTGAGGCCAGGGCGCAGACCCTGGCCTTTGCCAGGGCCGGCCTGGCCGGCCCCTGGCTCTGGCCAAGGCCGGCCAGGGCCTCCTGGCCCTGGCCTGGCCTCGGCCAGGCTTAGCCCTGGCCCTGGCCGTTGCCGGCCAAGGCCGGCCTGGCCATGGCCCTTTGGCCAGGGCCGGCCATGGCCCATATGGCCATGGCCGGCCACCCCCTTGCATGGGGTTGGCCGCACACCCCGTCGGAGGGGTGGCCGTGGTGGTTATTGCCCGTAGCCAACCCCCTCTGCATGGGGAGGGGGGTGCATTGCCTTCATAGCCCATTTGGCCATGGTGATCAAGCACCAAAAGTCATCTTCCCCGATGGGAATAACTACCATCTTCTTCGTCGATGAAGCACCCGTTCATCTAGAAAGTAGTTATTCTCTAATGGCCGTGTGCCAAAATGAAAAAATAACATACTTTAAAGTTCGCAAACTACACGCTCCACATGAAGAGAGTTCACATTCCCTATGAATGGAGACTCAGCATCCATGAAGAGTGCGAGCTTGACGATATGAACGGTCGGTTCTTCCCGTCACGGAGAGTTCCTGCCATATCCGTAATGACAGAAGACCCTAACGTGAAAAGAACAACCGCTGCGTTCTCTCCGTCACGATGCGTTCCTACCATATCCATAATGGTAGGATACCCATTCGTGAAAAAGACAACGCCTCGTTCATCGGTTCGACGGGGCGACGGTTTGACCGGGGCAAACCCGTATGGCTCTGATACCAATGTAGGATCCTATCAAAACAAGGACGTTAGGATCGAATAATGAAGTAGAGACTTACGCTTGCGTATGCGGCACCGTAATATCGAAACTTCTCCCTCGGATTCGCCACAACGGTCGATACTTCGTCATGGAGGATCGAAGCAGAGTTTCACCGCCTAAATCTCTATTTAGAAGAGGATTTTAACGGAAGGGAGAAGAAGAACATAAGATGCCTTTTGCAAACTTATGGCATGGAAAGTGTGGAATGAATGCCTTACCCTTGGGTCCTATTTATAGGCTTTAGGGGTAGTTATTGTAGGAAATAACCAATTATAAGCTTATTAGCCTATATTAGCACATTCATTTATCCTCTTCTTTATTCACTTATCAAGTGCCTTTATGCACTTATAAAGTGACTTTTTTCACTTATCGAGTGGCTTTTTCCACTTATCGAGTGGTCTTTTTCACACGAGAAAAGGTTCCCTTCATGCACGCCTTCGTGCACACGACATCTGAGGTCCGTATACCCTCATACCTCCCCTCATGGGTGTATTTATGTCGTCCATATCCAACAGTACTGACCGTTGTGGTGAATCCGAGGGTGAAGTTCAGAGACTACGGTGCCACGTACGCGAACGTAAGTCTCTCCTCTTCATTCGATCCTCCATCTCCACACGATGGGTTCCTACACTAGGCTCCTAATTAATAGTTCAGTCATCTGGCGAGACTGCATCAGACGTCTGACAGAATCTGTCCAAAATAACACTCGTTCACCAAAAGAATCATAACTTTCACAATAGGACTTCGATTGGGGTGATTCAAGATGCATTGGAAAGATAACAAAAAATAAAATCTTATGGGCTTGGAATGTATGAGAAAATTCAATCACAGAAAAACTAACAGAGATTTGAATGCAGACAGACTTCAGAAAAATAGATTGCTGAAAACAGAGAGCCTAGAAATTTTGGCGCAACTAATCAAGTGCATGGAGTTCATTGACCAAATTTATGATGCATTGTTCAGGTACCTAGTTATAGAGCTTCAGGTTCCTGAACTTTCTAGGGTTTTAGGCATCACAGAATCGGATACACCATGTGTCTGGTGGGTGCATACCAGGCGCCTGGTGATAGACTAAAAGCATATGTTAGAGTGTTTTGGCCATTCAACCTATTGGGATGGATTATAGGAAGTTCTTATGAATCACTAAGATGGAAATAGACATGTATAAGTGTGTGTGACCATCTAATCAATGCATACAAATATTCTACTAAGAAAGAGCAAAATACATAAAGAAATCATAAAAGATTTACAATGTAATTCATAATTCTTCATGGCTTCATAAATCCAGTGCTCTATGCCTTGAGTCCATCATCTCATCACCAGTTGTTTTATCTCCCATTAGATGTAATCATTGTTATATAACTGGGACTAAAACAAATTGAAACATTATTAATCATATAATGTGGTGATCATCATCAAAACAATATTGTGCTTAAAGGCCAATATCCAACAATCTCCACTTTTTTGATGATGACACACATTATGTAAAAATAGGCATTAAACATACAAATGCTCTCCCTAATTATATGCATACCAAATGTAAGGCATAATATATAATACAATGCATATAATGGGAATTATATGAAAACATGATCAAGATACCATTGTAGCTCAAAATACCAAATGTAATACAATGGATATAAATAATGTAAGCATTATTTTTACATAACTACTTCTCTCTCCCCCTTTTCATTGTCATAAAGGTGGAAATGAGAGTTTCTCTTTCCCTTTGAAGAATTTCTCCCCTAAGGATATGAATGTCTCTCCCCCATAGACATTAAAGTCAAAAAGGTGGACACTGATTCAGGGTAAATAATGCATATTTAACTCCTCATCTATTATCATTTTATGCCTATTTGATGTGTATTTGGCATCTAATGCAAGCGTATTAAGATTATTCATAATTATTAAAGTAATCTCTAGATCTAAACACAAAATATAATTTTATTGATTATTTTTGTCTTCTCATACTTTTCCTGTGAACAATTTTACGATTCTAACAGCTATTTTTCCATATTTTTCTGAGAACTGAGCTATTTTCAAAGATTTTTTGAAGGGAAAATATCATTTAAATGAAGAAATACGAAGGAAATACGACAAAAATACCGTCACAGTGCCCAGAAGCTGCCACATGGCACAAACGCGTCAATTCCTAATCCGATCGGATGGTTACAAATAAAGCTGAAGCGTATACAGAGCGGGGAGACGCGGCACGATTACAGCCGTCGATCTCAGATCCAAGGCCAATGTAGAATTCTTATTGAATGCGGACTCGACCCAACGAGCAGGTGAAGGCAGGGTCTCTGGGGGAGACATGGCATAATGAGAGCCAACCGATTTCTCATCCAACAATGGGGAATGAATCCACATCGGAGTCAGAAACAGTGGCGACGCAGTTTGAATTTGCATACACGTGGCAGCTCCACAGCAAATCATGCCTAGATCAGATGGTGAGGGATTGAAACGGGTATTGAATTTGAAAATCTCACGTATTTCAGTAGATTTCAAATCCACGACCAACTCAAACCTGCAATCTATTTGAACGAGGTATTCCAAGCGTATTCTGCACTTTTTCTTGGCATATTCTTGGCGTATTATGGAGTACCCCTTAAGAATCTGTGCATAACTTCTCGGGGGCTTTGGAGAAGAGGCAGAGGGCTATTTCTAAGGGGGATATAAGGGCTTTCTGAGGAGTTTTGGTGATAGAAATCTAAACTTTTGCTTTGTATTTTGAGTATTTACCTTGTATTTTGAGTATTAGATGATGTATTTGACCATGAATATTGTTCTTTTCTCACCATGGTTGGATAATTCTCATAGTAATATAATTATGGTTATATAATATTTGATTTTGATGTATTTTAGCCTATTTCCCATATTATATCAAGTGTTTTATTAGTTTCTACACGTATTTTTCAAGTATGATCATTGTTGGCGTACTTGGATCGAATATGATCCTTTATGGGCATATAAGTTTAAATTCTTCTTGAAGCTAATAGTTTACTTGATTATTTACCTCACTTTTTGGTGATTGTTTATCATTATATTTTCCGAAGTTCTTATACTTTGTGGGGGTAAAACGTTGAGTTATAGAAAAGACATTAATAACCATTGATTACAAATACCCTAAGAAAATCACAACCGATGCATGCTCCTCTTATTGGTTTCTTAGCATCCTCTTCCCCGTATTTTTTTATTACTACTTTCTCGTTTACTTAAAACCCTTGTCACGATTTTCTCGCCTTCGAAAGGTGGTAGCTTTTTGTCGTTTTATTACTCTTTATAGATAGATATTTTGGTATTACAGATCAACTGTCCAGTGGATACGATTCCCGACTCTCCAATTTACTACTTGTTTGAGGTCCAATACTTGGGAGTAGCGCTAAGATATTTCGAGACAAGTCAAGTTTTTGGCATCGTTGCCGAGCACAGCAATATCTTCCATCCAACCTTTCAGTTTATTTGGAGAAATATTCAGTGAGATCCTTCCATCTTATAATTTAGGATTTTATTTGCTTTATATTTTATAAAAACATAAACATAATAAACATAATAAACATAAAAACATAGAAAGAATATAGTTTTTTCTGCTAGTTTATGTGGCATATATCCCATACTTCATAAAGATTAGTACGAAACGAAAATATGGCGACCCATGGTAACGAAACACCTATTACACCCCATGCACAAGAAAGACCTTTATTGGAATATATATATATATATATATATATATATATATATATATATATATATATATATATATATATATGTATAGTATATATGTATGTTACGTTGGTTCTCTCTCTTCGTTTTCCTAGAGATAGAAGCTCCGAGATCTCTTCGTGTGGTGGTCTCTTCGCCGGCCGCTCTGCGGCTGGCTGACGGCCGTCCGAGCGATCTGGTGGACTGCTGCGAGGCTCCTCATCGAGCGTGCGGTGGTGATCCTCGATCTTGCCGTCGGGCGACCGGAGTTGTGTCCTCTCTTCGGATCGGAGATTTGATTTTGGCCGGAGGATGGCGGATCTCTAGCGGCCGGAGATCGCTGACCTGTTCCTTCGGTGATTGATCGGAGATTTGAAGTGCTTCCGCTCCTTTGGTGATCGTTATCTGATCGGATCGGGATCTCGCTTGGAGATCTCGATCCGGTGGTAAGTTCTTGATCTTTGCTCTTCCTCAGTGACTCGTTTTCATTGTTACTCGATTCTAATCCCTGATTGATTACTGGTGCTCTGTTCTCGCACTGGTAAGGCGGTGGCCGTTGAGCCTGTCGTCGGGATTCGGAGAAGGCAAACCTGCTGGATCGTAGGCCCTGGATATTCTGCTTTTTGATTGACTGCCGGATCAAGATCTATTTTATAGATCTTGATCCATTGGTGAGGTTTTCGCTTCGCTTTCGATTCCCTGTTTTCCTATACTCTGTGATTGATACGCTTCTGCTTGATTTCGAGCAATGGAGAACGCTGATGCAGTAGGAGGCTAGAATGAAGTTGCTCGGAGAAGCAGTAGACATCCAACTCAGGGATTCAAGCGTGACAAAGCTATGAATCTTGAAGGGAAGCACGTAAAGAAAATCGATGCCCGCAAGGTGTTCGAGAGAAGAGCGTTACGGCCAAATTTTCATCTGAAAATCAATGCCAACGCTGAGAAGAAATCGTAGGCGGATGTCTGCTCCAGCAACAAGATCTTGTCAAATTCGCTCAGCATGTCGTACATTGCTCCGGAAGTTGATGAAACTGGGGCGGCGGTGGCGGTGCTATCGGAAGAAATGCTAGCGGAGGGAGTTGAACGTTGGGAGAACACAGTAGTCGGCTATGTGGTTGGTGATATCCCCTACTACGGCCAAATCAAAGCTTGGGCGCTGTGATCTTGGAAGACCAAAGGTGAAATTAACATCTTCTCCCACAATAATGGCTTCATCTTCTTCCTCTTTGAGTCCAAGGAAGACAGGGACATGGTGCTGCACGGCGGACCATGGCTTTTCGACGGGCGCCTCGTCGTGTTGCAAAGGTGGAGCGCGGGGGCGGGCTTCGAGAGGGATTTGCTCACTGTTGTGCCAATATGGGTTCAGTTTCCAAATCTTCCGACCAATCTATGGACCTTGAGGATCCTCAACGCCATTGCAAGCGTCATCGGCGTCCCTATATGTCTCGACCGTGCGACGGCAAGGCTTGAAAGGCTGTCGTATGCCAGGTGCCTGATCGAAGTGCACGCAGAAGATGTTCTTCCTAGATCCATTGCTGTGCAGCTTGGGGATAAAGAAGTGATTGAGATCGGGGTCAGGTACGAGTGTGAACCTCCCCGCTGTGTAAATTGTGTCTGTTTTGGCCATAGCCAAGGGCAATGTCCCGCTGTGGAAGCTGAGAAAGCGAGGGTGGCCCAGCCTGCCGTTGTTGTGGAGGTTGATGGCGACCTGGATGCGAATGGTAATGTTACCCAGGTACGTGTTTCCCTGGAGGATGCTATTGTAACGGAGGGGCCAGAGTTGCGAATTTTGGATGATGCTGTGAGTAGTAAGGAGAATTGTAGCAGGGGGTGGATGTTTGTAACGGAGGTGGAGGGGGAATGCTGAGCGATGTCGACGAGGGAGATAGTGTGTATTCTAGCAATGTCAAGGCTGTGACGGTTGCTGATGGTGGGATGGGTGTTAGAAAGCTGGCTGCGACCAGTCACGAAGAGAAATGTAATAATGGGGATACTCCTGCAGCTGTGCTTGCAGATGTTCGGCAAAAGCGAGTGGCAAATGGTGAGAACAGCGATCCGAAATCAAGGAACCTGGGTGTGGAGTCAGCGAGTTATCTAGGGGAAGCTGCTTCTTTAAACCTGGGCGAACATCATGATGGTCACGACAAATGTGTTGATACCCCAGCAAGTATTGTAAGGCGGAGCAAGCCAAATGTGTTGTATTCTAATGATCTAGCTGAGACTAGCAAGTTGGGGGTAGGTGACGCCCAATGTAATACGAAGGGAAGTAACATCTCTAATAAAATTGGGGGGAAGGGTCGGGGGTCTCGAGGACCATAGGGAGCATGGCATCTGCCATTCCCTCATTCACTAAGCTAACAACAACAATACCACCTCCCATCGAGAGCACGCCGCGAGATGACAACCCCTTCAATGTCCTTAGATCGGGGGGTGGGTATCGACGAGGAGCCACTCTTTTGAACGATAACACCCATAATGAAGAGGAGCCCGATGATATGACTATCGCTAATGATGCTTGGTATGAGGAACAAGAGGAATTGAAAATAAAAAGTAAAGAAAAGAAAAAATTTAAAAGCAATGGGGGCGGGGTCTCTCTTAAAGGCACTCGTAGAAGAAATAGAATTAATAAGGATGTGGAGCATCCTTCATCCTCCATACAATGACTCTTCTCATTTGGAACACTCGGGGGCTTAAGAACGTCGCTAGGCGTAATGAGCTCAAATTCCGAGTTCGTAAACACACCCCATCTATGGTCGGTCTTCTTGAAACTAAAGTAGTTGCTGATAAGGCTGATCGCATCCTTAAATGCTTCCCTAAAAATTAGCTGTCTGTGGATAATCGGGCCTCCCATCGTAATGGGCGCATCGTTATTATGTTCAATCCTAATGTTTGAAAGTGCATGGTTGATGAGATGACGGTGCAGCATATATCCATGAAATGCATCAACGTAGCGGGGTTTACTATGATAGCTACTTTTGTCTATGCATTCAACTCTCATCATGATCGTAGGAATATTTGGAAGGATATTGTGGTTTCTGCCTCCAAATATAAAAATACCCCTTGGATTTTGGGGGTGACTTTAATTGTGTCAGATATTACATGGATAAAGTGGGGGGCAGGGCGATTGATAGTCACATTATGGATGAGTTCAATGACTGTATTAATATTAGCGTTCTCCTGGAGCTCAAAACTATTGGTAATACTCTGAGTTGGTCCAATCGTAGCATTGGACAACGTCGTATCATGGCCACTCTGGATCGCTCGTTTTGTAATAATTCCTGGATGGATGTGCTCACATCCTCTTACTGTGAATATAGTGCTGGGGGTACTAGTGATCATTCCATGCTTATCATTCATACTCAACAGGCTGAGGGGTCCGACCCCAAACCTTTCAAATTCTTTAATGCTTGGCAGCGTAGCCCTGAGTATCTCAGTGTTGTGAAGGAAAAATGGAGTGTTAGGGTGGAAGGTTGCCCGATGATTAGACTTGTTGCCAAACTTAAGAATCTGAAAATGGGGCTTAAAAGGTTTGGGGAGGCTTTTAGAGATGCAAATGATATCTCTAGAATTCGGGTTGAGCTTGATAACATTCAAAATAATGCTAATCTTGGGTCATGTGCTGAATTACAAAAGAATGAACATGACCTTATAAAGCGGTTGGCTGAAGCCATTGATATTGAAGAATCTATTCTTAAACAAAAAAGTAGACAAGACTGGTTACATCTTGGTGATAGAAACTCCCGGTTCTTCTATTCGGCCATGAAGGCCAGGCAAAGCCATAATAATCTTAGGCACCTTATTTCAGCTGATGGCTCTCATAATAAGTCGTTTGAGTTACTTAAAGTTGATGCTCCAAAATTCTATTCCAGCTTATATAAGCAGAACGATTACTGGAGGGTTTTCCCTTGTCTTACCACCAAAAGAATTCTTACTAAAAATGCTGCTGATTGGGTGGAAAGGCCTGTGAGTGCCGAGGAGGTCAAAACCACTGTCTTTCAGATTGGGGATGATAAAGCCCCTGGGCCCGATGGGTTCAATGGGTTTTTCTATCATAACTCTTAGGATATTATCGGCAAAGATGTTACCACCGCCGTTCTCAATTTTTTCAGATCTGGGAAAATATATCGGCAGATTAACCACACATTCCTCACTCTCATTCCCAAAGGTGCTAATGCTTCTGAGCTTGGAGACTACAGACCGATTTCTTGTTGCAATGTCATATATAAGATCATTAGTAAAATTATATGTAACCGTTTGAGCAGAGCCGTCATTGATCTCATTTCCCCTAACCAAGCTGCGTTCCTTCAAGATCGATTGCTTGCTGATTGCGCTCTTCTTGCTCACGAACATATTAGGGGGTTCAATAATCCCATGGGAGCTCGGGCATGTCTTAAATTGGACCTTCACAAAGCTTTTGATAGCGTTAACAGGGAATTTGTCTGTTATATGCTGCATCGGATGGGGTTCAAACATAGATTCATTAGTTGGATATGCGAGTGTATATCCACCCCTTCATTCTCTGTTATGATAAATGGGTCCCCTTATGGCATGTTTCAGTCTAACAGAGGGCTGAGGCAAGGAGATCCGCTATCTCCCTATCTGTTTGTGATCGTCATGGAGGCCTTCTCACTTCTCATGGCCAAGGCCAATGCAACTAGAAGCATAATGCCTATGAATAGAGTTGGGGATGTTACTCACCTTCTCTTTGCTGATGATCTTTTGGTTTTTTGCCGTGCAAACACCAAATCCTTTGAGGGGCTTAGAGATCTTCTTGTTATGTTCAAGTCCTTCACTGGCCTTGAGGTGAATTGGAACAAAAGCGCTGGCATTTTCAGTAAAGGTGTTCAGGGCTCTGGGGGCCTCGCTGATATCTTGGGTATTCGTCGCGTCCAATCTCTCTCCATATATTTGGGTCTTCCGCTATCCCCCAAATACCCGAATGCTTCCATGTATAGTCGGCTGCTGGATAAATGTAAAAACGGATTGCAGGGATGGTCCTCATCACTTCTTTTCATCGCTGGGCGTATTGAACTTGTCAGATCAGTTATATATGGCATGGTTAGCTTTTGGATGCAAGCCTTTCGATTGCCTAAATCTGTTATTTGCTCGCTTACTTCCATATGCAGAAAATTCATCTGGGGGAATAACCATCTTTGGGCTTGGAATGATATGTGTGCCCCTAAGCATGAAGGGGGTGTGGGGATCAGAAGTCTTGATGAGCTTAATAATGCTTATGGTATCAAGTTAACATGGCGTATGCTTACTCACAAGGGTATTTGGGTGGCTCATATGAGGAGCCATTACTTGGGCTGTACGGGTTTGTTTCAAGCCAAAGCTCACCCTATGCAGTCTGGCACCTGGAAATTCATCCTGCATTGTCGTGAGTTCACTAAAAAGCTCACCAAACGTAATATCAGGGATGGCGCTTCTACTTTCTTTTGGTATGATAATTGGTTACCATGTGGTCCTCTTAGCGATTCTTATGAGGTCCCTTCTGGTGAGGAGATGAAGATGGTTAATGATTATTGGTCTTCTGAGGGATGGGTTAATAGCAGATTCCTTATCCCTGTTCGTCATCTCATTGAGGCGGTGACTTTGACTACGGGTAGCGACGGCTGGTCGTGGGTTTCAAAATCTCCCTCTCTTCACAATGCCTAGGATGGTTCGAGGATGCTTAGGCCTCTATTTCCTTATTACAAAGTGGTTTGGTTTCAGGGACACATTCCCAAGATGGCTATCACTCTCTTACGGGCTTTCCACGGGAAACTCCTCACCCGTGATAAGCTCGTGCAATGGGGAGTGCCTACTTCACCCTACTGTGTCTTATGCTCTAACAATATTCATGAAAATATTAATCATATATTTTTTGAGTGTAGCTACGCTAATTACCTCCTTTGCAGGAGTTTTCTGAAATTGGGAGTCACTACTATCTTGCCATCTACTCTTGCGGGGATTGGTGATATGATCCTTTCTCAGTTCCATCCAAAAGACAACATGGGTAGGCTGGTCAGGACAGTCATTGCAACACTGATTTGGCACATTTGGAGAGAGCGTAATAGGAGGATATTTGAGGGCACTAGCCAGATGCAGACCCATCTTTTTGAGGATATTGCTGAGGATGTTAAAATTGCCTTGAGGCATGTGGACTGGACTTAGGATGATACTGGAGCTCCCTCAAATTGGGGCCTTATGGACTAGCTTTGTATATACTTGTATTTTGTATTCTTTTGGGCTCTACGAATAGCGGGAGGTGCTTTGTTTGGTTAGCGTGATGGCGCATGTGCCTAACACTACCTCACAAGCATCCTTCTTCCATTTGTGAGAGTCTTGTACCTTATTGTGATATCAATAAAGATGCAAAGCATATTCTCCAATATATAATATATATATATATATATATATATATATATATATATATATATATATATATATATATATATATATATATGCCTACTATGGTTATGTTTGATTCATGCATAATTCTACATGTTGATGCTCATAATTTTAATCTGAAACCAACATCCATGGTGTTACAGTGGGCAGATAGGTCAATGAAAGTTCTAAGGGGTTGCGTGGAAGATGTTTGGGTCTAAGTGGTCAAGTTCTATTACCCCGGGGATTTCATTGTCCTAGACATACGAGGACCACATTCTTGTAACACCACTCCTATTATTTTGGGACGTCCATTCTTAGCTACATGCAATGCAGTGATCAATTGTAGGGATGGACAGTTGAAAATAACGTTTGGTAACATGAAACTTGGACTAAATATCTTTAAATCTTGTAAGTTGCCAATGGATATTGAAAGTGTTGAAGAGGTATGCTTGATGGAACATTTAGTTGAAGACTACTTTTAGACTGGGTATGAATGCAAATCTAATTATATTGATTATAATTTTGATTATATTAATGAGCCTTATTTTGTGCAGGATAATCGGGCACCAAAATTTGAACCATTTCCACTTGGATTTCCACCACAATTATCCTATGAGGTGGAGAATCCAAAGCTTGAGCTAAAGCCAATGCCAGACTATTTGAAATACGCTTTTCTAGGAAGAGATGAGATTTTCATGTGATAATATCCTCCAAACTTACACTTGAACAGGAACATTCATTGCTTGATGAACTTAGAGAACATAAAGGGGCCAATGGATGGTCTATTGCGGACATAAAAGGTATAAATCCCTTAACTTGTACACATCACATTTATCTTGAGGATGATGCCAAACCCTCGCGTGAAATGTAACGCCGGTTGAACTTGACGTTAAAAGAAGTGGAAAAGGAAGAGGTTCTTAAATTGATTGATGCAGATATTATTTACCCAATTTCTATTAGTAAGTCATGTAGTCCAACCCAAGTTGTCCCAAAGAAATCAGGTTTGACTATGGTGAAAAATGAAAATAATGAACTTATACCTATGTGAGCCACCACTGGATATAGAATGTGCATTGATTAAAGTAAGTTAAATTCAAAACCAAGAGAAGACAACTTTTCTTTCTCTTTCCTAGATCAAATTTTACAGAGAGTGGCCGATAATAAATATTATTGTTTTCTAGATGGCTACTCTGTGTATCATCAGATAGATATAGCTCCAGAGGACCAAGAGAAGACCACCTTCACTTGTCCCTTTGGAACTTTTGCATTTAAGAGGATGTCATTTGGATTATACAATGCACCTGCTACTTTTCAACATTACATGTTGAGCATATTTAGTGATATGGTTGAAAAGATAGTAGAAGTATTTATGGATGATTTTCTGTATATGGAATTTCTTTTGAAAATTGTTTATCAAACTCAACCCTTGTCTTGCGCTGGTGTCAGGAGAAGAACTTGCTACTCAATTGAAAAAAGTGCCACTTCATGACTACCGAAGGTTATGTACTTGGTCATCTAGTTTTTAAAGCAGGTATTAAGATAGGTAGGGCAAAAGTTGAGGTTATAGAGAAGTTTCCAATACCAAAAAAGTGTCAAAGACATTTGTTCCTTTTGGGCCAAGCAGGATATTATAGATGCTTCATAAAGGACTTCAGTGCTATCTCTCGCCCTCTTTGCAAATTATTAACTTCAAATGCGGATTTTATTTGGACACAAGAGTGTCAAGATTCATTTGAAAAATTAAAGTCCTTACTTGTTTCATCGTCTATTTTGCATGTTTCAGATTGGACTCTTCCTTTCGAGATTATGTGTAATGCGAGTGATTTTGCCGTCGGGGCGGTACTTGGGCAAAAGAAAGAAAATGCCCCTTATGTGATTTACTACATAAGTAAGACCATAAACGAAGATCAAAAGAATTACACGATGACAGAGAAGGAATTACTTGTGGTGGTATTTGTGTTGGAGAAGTTTAGGAGCTACATATTGGGATCACCTATAGTCATCTATACTGACGACTCTGCACTCAATTATCTTTTATCTAAAAAGGATACAAAGCCTAGACTTATATGATGGATTCTTCTTTTGCAAGAGTTCAACATTGCGATCCGAGACAAGAAAGGAGTAGAGAATCATGTAGCGGACCACCTTTCTAGATTGACAGTTGGCATATAGTCATCAAATATACCATTGAGAGATTTCTTTCCCAGATGAGCAACTTTTTACTGTCTCCACTCTACCATGGTATGCGGACATAGCCAATTATTTGGTAACAGGTCTAATGACACATCTTTTGTATTAAAATTTTTGAAAGAAAATACCTTTGCATGCTTTGGAGTGCCAAAGGCCATTATTAGTGATGGATGTCCCATTTTTGTAATAGGCTCTTCACGAA
This sequence comes from Scilla litardierei, assembly GCA_030789695.1. NCBI lineage: Eukaryota > Viridiplantae > Streptophyta > Magnoliopsida > Asparagales > Asparagaceae > Scilla > Scilla litardierei. Next base: position 143,467,830 of record CM061136.1, read on the forward strand.
TTTGATGAAAAAATTTGGAGTGACGCTTAAAGTTTCAACGCCATACCACCCGCAAATGAATGGACAAGCTAAACTTGTAAATATGGAGATAAAGAATATCCTTCATAAAACAGTGAACCCTACACGCAAAGATTGGATTCTTCACTTGCCTGAAGCTTTATGGGCCTACAAGATGACATACAAGACTATTTTAGGGATGTCCCCTTACTGTTTAGTTTATGGAAAAAATTTCATCTCCCTGTTGAATTAAAACATAAATCTTATTGGGCTATTAAAACTTTAAATTTTCTTGATGACTCATGGAACGCTTCTCGTAAATTGCATATTTTGGAGCTTGAAGAACTACGCAGAGAAGAATATGAAAATGCAAAATTGGTGAATGAACGAATGATATCGGTGCATGATAAGATGATCTTAAGGAAGGAATTCAAACAAGGGGAAAAAGTTCTTGTGTACAACTCAAGACTACACTTATTTTTAGGAAAGCTACGTTCCAAGTGGTCGGGACCTTATTATGTCAAACAAGTTTTTCTACATAGAGCGGTAATTTTGGTAAATGAGAAAGACTGCAACAAGTTCAAAGTGAATGGACAACGTCTGAAACACCTTCAAGAGCTTTGGACCAATGAGGACACCACTAAGGAGCATACGGACTCACCCTCGGGTGGTACTTAAAACTGTGCATTCTTTCCTTTACTTAGTAGGACGTAGATTTTTTTCGTTCGTTCTTTATTTTACAAGTTTTTCTAGGTTTCTATCTCCAGTAGTCTCTTTTCAACATTGAGGACAATAATTGCCTTTAAGTTAAGGGGGTATTAGACTTTTTCTTAAGATTTTTTTAGGATTTTCTGAAAAAATATTCTTAGGGCTTTTCTTTTTAAAAATCAAAGGATAAAACAGAATCAACCACCATTGTTCATCATTTAACCCTCCTCCAAATATCACTTTATCGGATGATTATGTATTGATTGAATTCTTAAAATTGTTTATGGCTTAAATCAATTATTTTTTCCTTCATGGAATTAATCATTAATATGCCTTTTATGAAAAATTTCGATTGCCATGGTTAATATCATGAAATGGATTGAATTCATTTCATGCAAGTTATTTTGACACATAAGTTAAGTACACACGATTTATTCAATTGGTTTTCAAATTGAAGAGGAATTTGGTTGTGTGTGTGTGAAAATGTAAATCTAATGATTGGGTGTTGAGTTGCTTGCAAAAGAAAAAAACTGAAGAAAATAAAAGAAAAAACTATGAGCAACAGAATAAAATTCACCGTTCCCTTGAGTTTTATTAAATAGATGGGTCTGGGTGCCTCGAGAAGCATTGGAGATTCGCGTCAAAATATGGATGATAAGGAGTGCATTAGAAAAAAAGAGATAATAAAAACTTGGATGATTCGAGTTATTAGGTTCGTGTGGCTCTTTTAAACCTAATGTCTGAAGGTCGTCCGGCCTAGGAGTCATTAACTGAAAGCTCATTATATGGGTCACTCTGAATTGTTAAAAATATATGTCAAAAAGAGAGCAAAAAGACATAATGAATAAATAAAGAAAACTCATTACCAATGAATCGGACGATCTTCAAGTAATGCCAATTCCTTGGAAAGTAGAAAATTATGATTTGATATCGTGTTATACTTTGGCTTATGCAAAACGATGCCTGTATGTTATGTATTTAAGCTAAATTAGAAAAAATGTCATGCATTTGATCTCCTTCATAATTGTGTATACTAGTGGTAAAGATCGTAATGGAAAACGTATTATTGAGCCAAGCAATAGATGATCGATAGAATTTAATATTTTTATTACACATCCAATTTAGTCGCTCTTTTTGCTAGAGGCTAGCAAACCGTTAGTTGAGCGTGTGATTTCGGGTAAATAATGCATATTTAACCTCTCATTTATTATCATTTTGTGCATATTTGATGCGTATTTGGCCTCTAATGCAAACGTATTAAGATTATTCATAATTACTAGAGTAATCTCTTGATCTATGCCTAAAATAGAATTTTGTTCATTATTTTTGGTTTCCAATATTTTCATGTGAATATATCAATTTTACAATTCCAACGGTTATTTTTTCATATTTTTTAGAGATTTGTGCTATTTTATTTGAATTTTTCAAGGTAAAATACCATTTAAATGAAGAAATACAGAGGAAATACGACGAAAATACGATCGCAGTGCCCGGACACTACCACGTGGCACAATCAAGTCAATTCTCCACCCGATCGGATGGTTACGGATAAAGCTGAAGCATTTACGGAGTGGGGCGACGCGGTACAACGTGGTCGTCGATCTCAGATCCAACGGCCAGAGCAGAATTCTTATCGAATGTGGACTTGGCCCAGCGAGCAGTCGAAGGCGGGTCTCTGGGGGTGACGTGGCACAACAAGAGTCGATCGATTTCTCATCCAACAACGTGGAATGAATCCGCATCGGAGTCGGCCTTAGCGGTGACGCGTTTTGAATCTGCAAGCACGTGGCAGCTCCACAGCAGATCGTGCCCAGATCCGAAGGTGAGGGATTGAAGCGGGTATTAGATGCAAAAATCTCGCAGATTTCAACTCCGCGACCAACTCAAACCCACAATCTATTTAAAGGGGTTATTCCAAGCGTATTCTGCACTTTTTCTTGGGCATATTCTTGGCATATTTTGGAGTATCCATTGTGTATCTGTGCGTAACTTCTTAGGGGCTTTAGAGCAGAGGCAGAGGGCTATTTTTGAAGGAAATATAAGGACTTTTGAGGAGTTTTGGTGATAGAAATCTAAACTTTTGCTTTGTATTTTCAGTATTTGCCTTGTATTTTGAGCATTAGATGATGTATTTGACCATGAATATTGATTCTTTTCTCTCCATGGTTGGCTAATTCTCATATGTGTTAGTTGTGATGTAGTTAGTGTTATGTAATATCTGGTTTTGATGTCTTTTCAGCCTATTTCTCATGTTATAACAAGTAGTTTATTAGTTGCTACACGTATTATTCAAGTATGATCATTGTTAGCGTACTAGGATCAAGTATGATCGTTGTTGGCGTACTTGGAACAAATACCCTAAGGAAATAATCCTTGCGGACTTATTCAGGGAATAATCCGTGCGGACATTTCTGTGACCATTGCGGGCACATAAGTTTAAATTCTTCATGAAGCTAATAATTTACTTGATTATTTACGATACTTTTTTATGATCGTTTATCGTTATATTTTTCGAAGTTCTCATACCTTGTAGGGTGAAAACTTAAGTTATAGAAAAGACACTAATAACCATTGATTACAAATACCCTAAGGAAATCACAACCGACACATGCTCCTCTTATTGGTTCTTAGCATTGTCTTCTATGTATTTGTTTTATTACTACTTTCTCGTTTACTTAAAACCCTTGTCACGATTTTCTCGCCTTCGAAAGGAGGTAGCTTTACATCGTTTTTTTACTCTTTATAGACTGATATTTTGGTATTGCAGGTCAACTGTCCCATGGATACGATACCTGACTCAGTAGGTTTACTACTTGTTCGATCTCCTATACTTGGGAGTATCAATCACATATTTTGAGACGAGTCTGACACTTCATTTTCTCCAAAAATATATGATAATATACATGAGAGTTGGAGATGTTTGATTCCAAAAAAGAATATATAGTAGGTATTAATTACTATGCCTTGCTCCCCCTAGATCATAGAATATGTCAAAATTTGACTCTATGAACCAAATACAAATATGGAGTCATGGCCAAAAATGTGTAAATGCATAGATATAAAACATCAAGCATATGCATTGATATAAAACATCAAGCATATGCATTGATACATGACATTGTTTTAGAAAAATAAACATACCAACTCAAATCAATGTCTAGATGAAATTGAGACAATATCCAACAATGTTTGTAAATATCTCAAAATCATTAAAGAGAGAAGAATATGCTTCAAATTACTTTGAAATATACATATAGAATAAAAGCTCCACCCATGTCATTTACATGGATCAATAATGAATAAATGACATAGTAGGTATATAAAGAGCCACACTTACTCATCGAAAAAAAGACATAGTAATCCCCCTAGGTTACATTTTCATAAAAAAGTTTGAAAGAATTTTCAAAAGCATGAAAATCACACACAAATGATGTGTATGCAATAAATATAAACATATACGCATATACCCATGCAATCAAGCACATGTGTGGGAAACCTAAGCATTAAGGAACCAAATCCAAGATGAGTTTGATTTCCTAATATGATCACACGAGGTTATCACATCCCTAACCAAAGAGTTGATGAATCTATCCCTCTATTGCACACTAACCTTAGTGGGAATCCAAAGACTCATGGATTTCCTAGGCAATGGTATTGTTGTAATAATAGGGGTGGATGTGGCATGCTTTTGTGTAGAAAAATTTCTCTTGGCATGCAAAAGGTGAGGGGCTTGTCTCTTGGTATAAAATGAAGAATTTTTATTTTTCCTCACCGCCTTTTGTGCTACATGCTTCTTATGAGTGTTATTGTTGTATAAGAAAGCATGGTGGTTCTTCTTTGGTGCATTAGTAATAGGTTTTGATTTTACACCAAAAGAAGAAGAATAGCGTGGTTTAGATACCACAATTGCCTCATAATCCAAGCCTCCCATATAATTTACCGAATGTTGTTTTCTAAGCAAATCATAGAGTGAATCCCTAGCACTAAAAAAGCTTTTGAGCTTTCGGGATTCATCTTTGTATTTCAATAAAATTGGTTGATTATGAGCATCTAAGCTAAGGTTTTGAACTTTCAAAATTTCAATAATAGTGTTCACATCCTTAACTAGAGAGAGTATTCTATCTCTCTCACTAGTGTCACAAAGTTGCATGGAATTATCAATTACACTAGTATAAATAAGAGCAATCACACTAGATGCTTCAAATTCACGAAATTTAATCATAGCATCTTCGTATTTTGATTGAAACGAAGAGTAAGCAAGCATGAGTTTATTTATACCTTTGACAACTCATCATTACAACGATCAAGTTCTTCATATGACGGCTCCTCCTCTTCTTCATCCTCACTTGAGCTTGAGCTAGAAGACTCATCATCCCCAAATGCCATGTAAGACACATGCTCCTTGGGTGCTTTGGAGTTCATCCTTGCATTCATGCCACCGTCATCATTGCAGGAGCGATGACATTCTTCGAGGTGACCCACCCTTCCACTTCTTAATCGATTGAACGCGAGCAAATAGCTTCATCCAACGCCATGAGACAATTGTTTACTTCCGCATTCTTATTTCCACGCTCGTCTTCTTCATCTCTTGAAGAGTCCGAGGATGATGTGTCATCCCAAGTACCAAGCATGCTGGATTCCTCTTTGGTTTATACTTAGCCTTGTAGGCCTTCTTCCCCTTATGTTTGATCTCTCTTTATTGGGGAAATCGGTAGACATGTGTCCTATTCCCTGACACTTATAGAAAATAATGGATGGTTGCACTTTTTCGCAAACTTTAACAAATCCTTACCTTGAGTTTTCTTCATGTATTTCAAGAGTTGATGTGCAAGCTTCGCTATATCACCACTGACTTCGCTCTTCTCATAATCGCCTTCATCCTCACTAGTAGGGTGCATGAACTTCTTCATCCACTCAATTTTCTCTTTCGTGGCAATGAAAGTGATCCCCTTTGGCTTAGGCTTCTCTATGAACAAAGGGTTTTAACGTTGGGTGCAATCCTTCCTATGTTGAAGTTGTACTTCATATGCCATTAGATTCACAATGCAATATTCAACGGTATATGTGCTCAAATCATTTGATTCCTCGATACCGTTAGCCTTGGACTCCCACTCTGGTGTAAGAGATGACAAAAAAATTTCCCCTCTATCCTCCATCCAAATTGCCTTTCCAAGGGCTTCAAAGGCATTCACAATCTCCGTGAAACGTGTGAACATCCATTTTATTCCCTCACCTTCTTGCTGTTGGATATGGACGACATGAATACACCCATGAGGGGATGTATGAGGGTATACGGACCTCAGATGTCGCGTGCACGAAAGCGTGCACGAAGGGAACCTTTTCTCATGTGAAAAGGACCACTCGATAAGTGGAAAAAGCCACTCGATAAGTGGAAAAAGTCACTTTATAAGTGCATGAAGGCACTTGATGAGTGAATGAAGAAGAGGATAAATGAATGTGCTAATATAGGCTAATAAGCTTATATTTAGTTATTTCCTACAATAACTACCCCTAAAGCCTATAAATAGGACCCAAGGGTAAGGCATTCATACTACACTTTCCATGCCATAAGTTTGCAAAAGGCATCTTATGTTCTTCTTCTCCCTTCCATTAAAATCCTCTTCTAAATAGAGATTTAGGCGGTGAAACTCTGCTTCGATCCTCCGTGACGAAGTATCGACCGTTGTGGCGAATCCGAGGGCGAAGTTCCGAGATTACGGTGCCGCGCACGCAAGCGTAAGTCTCTACTTCATTATTCGATCCTAACGTCCTTGTTTTGACAGGATCCAACATTGGTATCAGAGCCAAACTGGTTCGTCCCGGTCAAACCGCCGCCCCGTCGAACCGATGAACGAGGCGTTGTCTTTTTCACGAATGGGTATCCTACCATTATGGATATGGTAGGAACGCTTCGTGACGGAGAGAACGCAGCGGTTGTTCTTTTCACGTTAGGGTCTCCTACCATTACGGATATGCCAGGAACTCTCCGTGACGGGAAGAACCGACCGTTCATATCGCCAAACTCGCTCTTTTCATGGATGCTGAGTCTCCATTCAAATGGGAATGGGCGTTCTCTTCATTTGGAGCGCGTCGTTTACGATTTTTTAAAGTATGTTATTTTTCATTTTGGCACACGGCCATTAGAGAATAAATACTTTCTCGACGAACGGGTGTCTCATCGGAGAAGAAGATGGTGGTTATTTTCATCGGAGAAGATGACCTTTGGTGCATGATCACCATGGCTAAATGGGCTATGGAGGCAATGCATCCCCCCTCCCCATGCGGAGGGGGTTGGCTACGACCAAATGACAACGAAAACCACCCAGTCGGGGGGGGGGGGGGGGGGGGAGTGTGTGCGGCAACCCCATACAAGGGGGTGGCCGGCCATGGCCATATGGGCCATGGCCAGCCAAGGCCAAAGGGCCATGGCTGGCCCGGGCCATGGCTGTCCCGGGCCATGGCCTGGCCGGCTCTGGCCGGCCAGGGCCAGGGGGCCATGGCCAGGCCGGCCTCGGCCAGGGCCAAAGGGCCCTGGCCTCGGCCAGGCCAGGGCCTGGCCGGCCCTGGCCGGGAGCCAGGGCCCTGCCGGCCCTGGCAGAGGCCAGGGCCGGTGCCCTAGCCTCAAGCCAGGGCCTGGCCGGCCCTGGCCAGGGGCCAGGGCCCTGCCGGCCCTGGCAGAGGCCAGGGCCGATGCCCTGGGCTCTGCCAGTGCCATGGCCGATGCCCTGGCAGAGGCCAGGGCCAGGCATTGGCCGGCCCTGGCCGGCCTTGGCCAGGGCAGAGGCCCTGCCGACCAGTGAGGGACTTTTGGCCGGTATTGGCCGGCCTCGGTCAGTGCCGAGCCCCGGTTGACCCTGTTTTTAGTGGGGGGGGCTTGCATGAATGTGACATGCATGGCTAGCCCATACGGGGCCAACGACAGTCGTCTGCGGCAAAATTCTCCTTTACGGGGGAAGCGCCTGGATCCATACGGGAGCCAGCGACAATGGCTTGTAGAAAAATCCCCTCAGGGGGGATCCGGCATTGGCACGGCTACGGCACAACCCTGGCAATGGCCAGGGATTGCCGAATATTTCGCTAGTATCATAAGGGTACTAGATTAAAATACACGTTTTGAAAAATATGTTTTCAAAAACGCTTTTCCGCTGCGAAGTACTATAAGAGTACTATCGTTTGATAAGTGAGGGGGAAATATTGAAGGATTGTTCTAGATGGTGATTGGAATCGTAGAAACCTTTCCGATTCTATAACAACATCTTCAATATTTTTTGAAAGTAACTTATCACATTATAAATATCATTCCAAGTGGGAGTTGAAATTAGAACTATCCAAATGGGATATTCTATTATCATTTCAAGTGGGAATTATATTTTAAGAATTTTTAATGCAATGTTTTTTGATCAAACCTTCGGTTTTGTGTCTTTTGCAGCATTTTAAAAGTAAAATGTCTTCCGCTTCAAAGAATATCGTCGCTGAGTTAAACAGAGGTGAAAAACTCAACGACGATAATTACAAACTTTGGTCCATCAAGATACAATACATTTTAGAGGAGCAAGAAGTGCTCGAAACTCTAAAGAACGTAATGATTGAACCCGAGTTGGGCACTACGGCCCAACACAGACGAGACAAGGAAGCTTTTGATGCTTGGTCTCGGAAGAACAAGATAGCTCGCATTACGTTATTGAGCAGTATGGCCGATGACATAATGCGCATCTTCCGAGAGCATGACCTAGCAATGGACATATGGTCCAAGATAGAGGAGAAGTTTGGTGGCACATCGGTGTCCAAACTTCGCGCCTTAACTATAAGATTCGATTCATACAAGAAACGTCAAGATCATTCCATGGGGAAACATCTGCGACATATGGCGAATCTAATCTCAGAGTTGAAGGATGCAGGTCATGTGCTCACAGATGAGCAACAAATCCAAGCAGTCATACGTTCCCTACCAAATGGGTGGGACCAAATGAAGATGCATCTCACTCATAATGAGAGCATCAAGACCTTCAGCGATGTTTCCAAGCACCTCGAGTTAGAGGAAGAGCGGCTTGCGGCTGCAAAGCCAAGTGCAGAAGTGCACATGGTTGCTAGTTCCTCACACGGGGGAAAGAAACGGAAAGATCATTCGAAGTTTACTAATGAACGTAATAAGCAACCTGAGTCTACCAAGAAACCCAAACATAAGGGTGGGCACAAGAAATGGCACAAGAATAAAGAAATGAAGAAGATCAAGTGCTTCAAGTACAACAAGCTCGGTCACTATGCTCGTTCGTGTACGAGTGGAGGCGACGAGATAACTTGTAATTATACTAGTTACATATGTGTTTCTAGTTCAATATTTCTTGTGGAATCTAATCCATTTTGGATAATTGATTCAGGTGCCACCGACCACATAGCAAGGGACAGACGGTCCTTCGTGGAGTATCACCGGACACCCCAAGGAACGAAGTGGATCTATGTAGGAAACAACACATGTGTTGAAGTGAAAGGCGATGGGACTTGCAAGCTAGTCTTGGACAACGGCCGCACTCTCCTACTTCATGATGTTCTCTTCGCTCCAGATATTCGAAGGAATATAATATCTGTGGTCGTGTTAATGGGTCTTGGTTATAGCTGGTTCTTTCAAAATTGTAAAGTGGACTTGTGTTGTAATAATTCCTTAATTGGCACTGGGTATGTATTTAAAGGATTTATTGTATTAAATACAATGTATGACTCTTCATATTGTAATGAAAATTTCCTTGTTGCAAATTCTTCGACTTATGAGTCTGATATACTTTGTTGGCATGCAAGGCTTGGTCACATTGTACCAACGCGTATGGATAGACTTGCCAAACGTGGCCTTCTATCTAATGTTTCAAAAGTTGATATGTCGACTTGCGAACATTGCCTTGTAGGGAAATCTTGGCGCAAGCCGTTTGGAACCGGCACAAGGGCCGAGGTTCCATTACAGCTCATCCATTCGGACATATGTGGTCTGATGAATGTCAAGACAAGACACGGGAAGTCCTATTTCATCACTTTTATTGATGATTTCACCCGATTCGGACATATCTATTTGATATCCCACAAAAGTGAAGCATTAACCTGCTTTAAGAACTATATGAGTTTAGTGGAGAATCAATTAGATCGCAAAATTAAGGTCTTGCGAACCGATAGGGGCGGTGAATATCAATCAACAAGTTTTAAGGAACTTCGTGATGAAAAGGGCATAATACATCAGGTAACTATGCCTTATACTCCGCAACAAAATGGTGTTGCAGAAAGGAGAAATAGGACTTTAATGGAAATGGTCCGTTCAATGATGGTGCAAGCTAACTTGCCAATCACCTTTTGGGGTGATGCATTATTGACGGCCGCTTTCATCTTGAACCGCGTACCCTCGAAATCAGTTAGCTCCACTCCTTATGAGTTGTGGAACCAAAGGTCTCCTGACTTAAACATTTTAAAACCTTGGGGATGTGCATCCTACGCACATATTTCTTCCCATAAGTATGGAAAACTTGGGCCACGGGGAAGGAAATGTATCTTTATACGATACGCAGAAAACTCCAAAGATTATGTTTTCATTAGTCAGGAAGACAATGGAGGTCTAATTTAATTTGAGTCGAGGGATGTCACTTTTTTGGAAAACGAGTTTCCAAGACAGGGCGAGATAAGTCAGGACATATCTCTATTTGTGATTTATGATCAAGAAGGATTACCTCATTCGAGTGGGAGAATTCTTGGTGAAGACGAAAATACGTTTCAACCTTCACCAATGGATGATACGAATGATGCTAATCCAATTCCATACGGGAATAATGCTCCAAGTGGGAGCATTTCTAACGACATTCCAAGTGGGAGTGATATTAGAATTGATCTAAATTCGAGTCAACAAGGACTTGAAGAATCTCAAATACGACGTAGTAATCGTACAAGGTTGGCTCCTCTAAGATTTGAGGATGAATTTCCGCAAACCTTTATGACTTTACTACAAGATGATGACGAGCCTGCTACTTTTAAACAGGCCGTATCATGCCCTGTTAAAGACAAATGGATGGAAGCGATGAAGGAAGAGTTGGAATCCATGAAAGTTAACCAAGTCTGGGACTTAGTTGACTTACCCAGAGGACGTAGAGCTATTGGGAACAAATGGGTTCTCAAGATCAAGCATAAGGCTAATGGCTCTATAGACAGATATAAAGCTCGCCTTGTCACGAAAGGTTTTACGCAACAGGAAGGGATAGACTACGAAGAGACCTTCTCACCTGTTGTTCGTTTTACCTCGATTCGCCTGATTCTGGCTATGGTAGCTTGCTTAGACCTCGAATTACATCAGATGGATGTAAAGACTGCCTTTCTCAATGGAGAATTGGACGAGGAGATCTATATGGAACAACCAACAGGGTTTGTAAAAGAAGGAAACGAACATAAGGTTTGTAAACTTCGTAAGTCCATATATGGTCTTAAACAATCCTCGAGGCAATGGTATATACGATTTCAAGAAGTTGTCTTATCAAATGGTTTTTCCATGCTTGATGAAGACAACTGCGTATATATCAATAGGATTAAGAGCAAGTACGTTATTATGTCTCTATATGTAGATGCCATTTTAATAGCCGGAAATGACAAGGGCTTTATGATGGATATCAAGGCTTGGCTTTCATCAGTTTTTGAGATGAAAGACATGGGAGAAGCCGCATATATCCTTGGAGTTAAGATTTCAAGGAATCGTTCAAAGAAACCTCTTTCTCTTTCACAAGAGACTTATATAAAGAAGGTTCTAGAACGTTTTAATATGCAGGACTGCAAGTCCATTGATACTCCTATAAGCAAGTGCGACAATTTATGTCTGAAATCGTGTCCAAAGAACCAAAAGGAAAAGAAAATTATGGAAAAAGTTCCATATTCCAGTGCAGTTGGATGTCTTATGTACGCTATGATGTGTACAAGACCGGACATCTGTTTTGCCGTTGGAATGGTAAGTCGTTACCAATCCAACCCTGGGCAAGTACACTGGAAAGCGGTTAAGAGGATAATGCTGTATCTTAAAGGAACTGCGGACTATGCTTTATGCTATCAAGGAGATGCCTTGAGGCTCGAAGGCTACACTGATGCTGATTGGGCAGGTGATCTCGATGAGCGACGATCGACCTCATGATATGTTTTTCTACTCGGATCTGGTGCAATATCCTGGAGTGGCAAGAAACAATCCTGCATCGCACTTTCAACTATGGAAGCTGAGTTTGTAGCATTTAGCATGGCAGTCCAAGAGGCTGTTTGGCTTAGGAAGTTCTTAGACAGTCTAATTGATGCAAGTGACTCAGGTGTTGTACCTATACACAGCGACAGTCAAGCATCTATGGCCTATGTCAAAGATCCTAAATTCCATTGTAAGACCAAACACATAGATATCCGCTACAAATTTGCAAAAGACTATGATAAGACCAAGAAGGTAGACATAAGGTACATATCTACGCATGAGATGATAGCGGATCCGCTTACAAAGGCGATCCCCAGAGATGTGTTTTACAAACACTTATCTTCTCAAGGATTGCGTAAGAGCTGAGTTGTACCAATGTAAATTCCCATTTCTGTAAATGATCAAATTCAATAAAAGAATAAGTTCTTTTCAACATTGCATATGAATTCTTTAAGAAATTTTTGTGTACATTTTTGAAATCTCAGCTATACTTTCTAGTATGTCGGACAGATTAAGGCTGGCTTTCTCACATGCGCAACCGCCTTTATTCTATCAGACGGATAAAATAAAGATGAGACCTGTTTAAAGTCAAAATCGTTAGACGGGTGATTTAGAGTCATGACTTAAACAAAATGGTCGTATGAAAGATCTGCATCATATGGATGCTTTCAAAAGATCTAAGAGGATTTTTTAAATCCTGTCTGTCTTATGCGGGATGTGGGTCCAGAAGATTATTTGAGTAGTAAAAGGGACTCAAAGTCAGACATTGTGGTGTCTGGTTATCATCCTTACAACATCATTAAGACATACGCTCCCTGGGAAAGGAGTGATGTTGTAATACGTATTCATACTACGTATGCATTTTGACCATTGGGTTAGAGTAGTAATTGTGTTTACTATTATGTGAGACCCAAAGACCACATGGGTCTTAACTCATTACCCTTACGGACTCTAATTGGTTCCTTTAGATTTGACTGGGTGATTGCTATCTTAGCATGTTGCTTATGGACTATGGTCAATTCGGTCCGGCGGGGCATGTTAGAAAAGCAAGTCAAGTCAAGATCAAAAGGATCATAAGAAGATGAAGATTGATTTCATATTCACATTTGGACTTTAGATATTCAAAGCTGGCCAGCCAATTGTAATCCAGATGGGATTCAATTGTTGAATATAAAGTATAAGAAATGTGAAGAAATAATCTAGGGTAAAGCATGCGTTGATCTACTCAACTTTGCACCTCGAGGAGTGTTGTGTATCTCTAACAAGTGCACAACAGCGGACTCTATGCGCATGACGGTCACACGGCGTATTTCTCGGTATGATAAACAGAAGAGTTAAAGGAAAGATGTTTCCTTACAATCCCCTCAAGTGTGAGTGGGAGATGTTGGATATGGACGACATGAATACACCCATGAGGGGATGTATGAGTGTATACGGACCTTAGATGTCGCGTGCACGAAAGCGTGCAGGAAGGGAACCTTTTCTCGTGTGAAAAGGACCACTCGATAAGTGGAAAAAGCCACTCGATAAGTGGAAAAAGTCACTTTATAAGTGCATAAAGGCACTTGATAAGTGAATGAAGAAGAGGATAAATGAATGTGCTAATATAGGCTAATAAGCTTATATTTAGTTATTTCCTACAATAAATACCCCTAAAGCCTATAAATAGGACCCAAGGGTAAGGCATTCATACTACACTTTCCATGCCATAAGTTTGCAAAAGGCATCTTATGTTCTTCTTCTCCCTTCCATTAAAATCCTCTTCTAAATAGAGATTTAGGCGGTGAAACTCTGCTTCGATCCTCCGTGACGAAGTATCGACCGTTGTGGCAAATCCGAGGGCGAAGTTCCGAGATTACGGTGCCGCGTACGCAAGCGTAAGTCTCTACTTCATTATTCGATCCTAACGTCCTTGTTTTGACAGGATCCAACACTTGCATCTTAAATATCTTATATTTAGAACGAAAACACTAATTTTAGATTGTTTTACCTTTAACGTTCCTTCCTGAGTGACTTTGAGCATATGGCAAATTTCATTCGCCGATTTGCATGTAGATATGTGATTGAACACATTTGGATCTATGACGCAATAGAAAGTAGTCATTGCTTTGGCATTGAACTTGATGGCATCCTTCTCTGCCTTTATTCTATCCTTCACGGGCTTTGTGATCTCCACATATTATTCCTCAGTAACATCCCAAATGTCTTGTTCTCTCAACCATATCATCATCTTTTGCTTCTAATATGGATAGTTAGTTTCATTAGAGAAGGGGGGTTTTGCAATGGATTGGCCTTCTTCATAAAATCTAGATGATGCCATTGATGCTATAGTGCACTAAACTAGGCTCCGATACCAATTGTATGATCCGTGGGAAACAAAAATACCCTGCACTACTAAGCAACACACAATGGAGAGGGGTGAATAGTGCAAGGGCAAAAAATATGCTAATTAAAAATACTTGCAAATGCGAAATTATAGAGCAAGCTTATTAGCAACAAACCACAAGAGAGAAACAGCAAATGCAAACACAAAGACGTTCCCCAATGCGACAATTGCCTACTCCAGTCCCACACTCTTTCCATAGTCTTCTGGTTCCCTCTGTTAGGCTTTTCCAAACCAACCAAATACAAGTCACACTTTTCATAAGTGACACTCTTTTCACAAGAGTCACTCTTTTCCAAGAGCCTATCTTTTCCAAGATAGCAACATAATCTTTTCCAAGATTGCAACCTTTATTCCAAGGATAATCCCTATTCTAAGGGAATCACCTCTCTTTCTAGACAGAACACTTCCACAACCCGAAGGATATGTTTCCAATGAAACAATATAGAAAATGCACACTTCCTATTGCCTTGAATAAATGAACTTGCTGCTTTAAGTGTAGAGGTAAACAAGTGTGGTTGTCCAAGTCTAGGATGTGCTTTAATGCACTAGTGGACTTCCCTTGAGCTTTGAGATCAAATCAATATGAGATGCTCCAAGGAAAATGAGAGAGAAGATGAAAGCGAAAGCTTTTCTCCTTTGTTTTTGGCTCAAGAATGATTACAATTCATAGTGTATTGATCAAAAAACTGCCTCACAAACAGGTAAAAATAACATCTATTCAGAGTGTATTGATAAAAAAAACTGCCTCACAAACAGGTAAAAATAACCTCTCTCTCTCTCTCTCTGTGGCACAAAAACCAAGAAAACGGCCAAATGAAAAGGATGTCAAATATCTATAAACGGCTAGTTTTCTCAGTGATCCGGCACCAAATAAAGGATGACCAGACACCTGGTGATGCGTCCATATTTTTCGTCTTTTTATAGCATCATTTCATCTCATTCCATGTCATATTCGCATCCAAGTCCCTTATTTTCATACATATACGTGCTTCTAACGCCATATCCGAGTTTCGTAAGCTTTTTATACTTGCATGGATTTTGGAGTGATTTGGAGCTAATTCAGGATGCGAACACATCCAGCACGTCCAGGACGTTATAGGCAAGGCTCCGTAGGAGTTTGCCGAAGTTTAGAAGCAGGTAGGAAGAGAGGAGGAGGAGCGAGTGAGAGAAAGGAGCAAAAGCCAAGGCCCAAGTCACTTTCCCAGGCGACTCGGCCCGAGCAGCATTTTACTGCTCAGTCGAGCTGACACGCAGATTCAGCCAGTGTGCACGGGCCACTCGATCGAGCAGAGAGATGACTCGACCGAGTTAATCCAACTTCAAGCTTCCTCCATCAGACATCCGACTCGACCGAGTAGGAACTACTCGACCGAGCAGAACCTACTCGACCCGAGCAGGCAGAACGATAATTTGAGGAGAAGCTCAGACCCCCTGAGGACTCGATCGAGCAGGCGGGATACTTGACCGAGTAGTCTGTATCCATTCCAAGTAGTGCAGTAGCAGAGTCATGTCTACTCGACCGAGCAGCTGCCTACTCGGTCGAGCAGCCGACGCGGCCAGCGACAAGTGGGCCCCAGACTTCTAGATTTTAAGTTTTTCTTGTGGGGTCCATCCCCTATGTATTTAAGACGTTTTTCCAAACCTTTTTTGAGAGTTTATTTGGTTCAAAGCTTTTAAGTTAATTTTTAGTTTTAGCTTTAATTTTTATTGAGAGTTCTAGATCTAGTTTTTTGGAGATTTTGTGCCGACAAAGGAAATACTCGATTTTTATTGCTTGTTACTGCGTGGAATTTCTGGATCGGGATTTTCTTATCACCGTCTACTGCGCTACTTACTTTTGGTACTTAAAGATCTCAACTTTCTTGTTTTCTCTTATTGCAATTATGAACTCCAATCTAACAATCGCATCTTTGTTTGTCATATTTGACATGTCTGACTAATCTTATCTAGGCCTAATGGGTTAGCCCTAGGATCTTAGGAAAAAGATGTAGATCTGGGATTTTTACGTAGTGTTGGAAATAAAAGGGGAGTACTTTGGTTGATCCAGCCAAATCCTTAGGAGAACTCTTACTGAGATCATGCCCACGATCGGTGGAATTAATTAGCTTAAGGAGTATCCTTAGGATTTAATTAGGGATTTAGTGGATCCAACCAAGGCTCGTGACGATGCCCGGCTCATGCCTTGAGAGGATCCACTGACGAACTATATCACTACATTGACAGCTACCGCCATTGCGTCAATGAGAGTCACCGAAGTACCTCGAAGCTCTAATCTACGAGATTGGTATGAGCTAAGAGACCAATCCCATAAACCCAATGCAACGTAAGAACCTTAGCCTAACATAGACTTCCAACGGTCCTAGCAGTGATCCCTAAGGCCCTAGTTCCATTATATCGAACAAACAACATAAACCAATAATCTTCCAACCGACTGCTAATTCTTTCTGAGATCTAGAAATATTCTGAAACCCAATACACCGTCACTGTCTCTGTGGGATTCGACAATCTTTTAAACTATAATTTGACACCGTCCGCTCGCGGATAAAACCCAGAATCAACATCTAGGAACCATACAGCGCCTGGCGACCATGACACTACCAGGTGGCTTTTAAGTGTAAGTTCTGGGCGCGTCAAGTTTTTGGCACCGTTGCTGGGGACAGTTACAGTGCTACTCAGTTTATTTTTATTTTGAAGAATTTGTTAGCAACTCTTATCATTTCCTATCTTTCCATCCTTTTTTTTATTATTATCCGACTACTCATGGTATTTTCTGAGTTGTTTGTGCATGATTACTCGCTTCGGAACTACTGATAAAGAACTACTATTTGATCCCGAAATCGAGAAGACAACAAGGTCTCTCAGAGATTTGACTAAGGGTCAGGCACCCCCTGATCCGATGGCAGAAAATACCCACACTCTGCCTCGCACCGGGTCCATTCAGGACCACATGAAACCTAGCTACGGGAATAATTCTTCCATTCTGAGGCCGCAACTGGCAGCAAGTAGCTTTGAGATAAAGACCGGGCTTATAAATCTGATGCAGCAAAATTCCCTTCCATGGGAATCCACACGAGAACCCAAACCATCACATCGACACTTTTCTGGCAAAGTGCAATATGTTTAAGACCAAGGATGTGAGTGAAGACGCAATAAAGCTTAGGCTCTTTCCCTTCACTTTGAGGGATAAGGCTTCATATTGGTTGCTGGCCCACCCATCCAACCACTTCACCTCTTGGGAGCAACTGGCGCTTGCTTTCGTGGACAAATTTTACCCACCGTCCAAAACAGTGAGGATCAGAGGAGCTATCTCCATCTTTAAGCAACTGCCGCAAGAGTCGCTCTACGAAGCCTAGGAAAAGTTCAAGGACCTTCAGCATCAGTGCCCACGCCATGGGATCCCATCATGGGATCTAGTCCAAAGCTTCTACAGCAGGGTCCAGCCCAGTACGAAGATGATCATTGATGTCGCCGCACAAGGCGCCCTTCTAGACAAATCAACTGAGGAAGTAATTGACAAGCTTGAACATATGGTGGTGAACAACCAACAATGGAGCGAGGAGCGCACAATCATCACCAGGACTCCGGAGGTAAAAGTCATTAGCCACCTTGATACTCATATTGAAACTCTCTGTAAACAGGTGTCAAGGATCAAACAACCGTTGGATGCTATTCCAACAACTACCAGCGCTCCAGCTTATCATCATCAAGAAGAATATACTGAGCAAGGCTACGCTCCCAACGAAGGACAATATAACGGAGCCAAATCAAAATCTGAGCAAGTACAATATGTACAAGGAGATGGACACAATCAGTGGCAACATCCAGTCGCAAGGAATCACCCCGGATTGTCCTATGGAAATCCAAATGGAGGGCTACAACCTCCACAGTTTCAGAGGCCACCACACCTTCCTCCTCAACAACAAGGACCGCTGCCATATCAGCAGCAGAACGGATTTAGGCCATCTGGGCCATATCGACCACCGGGCTACCAATTCAATCGTCCGCCTCAACAAAACTAATCACCAGTGCCACCATGTTCTAACTTGGAGGCTACCTTGGAATCGTTTATGAGCAGACAAGTAAAGTTCAATCAAGACACATCTGCTCAATTCAAGAACATTAACACGTCACTTGAAGAGCTAAGAGGTTAGATGTCCCAACTACTGAAGCATCAAGGAAGGTTACCTTCACAACCGAAGCCAAACCCAAGAGCTCAAGCAAATGCTATGTTGTCCGTCACCACGTGAGGAGGTAGGATAATCGACACTGTAATGGTGCCATTACTAGTGCAGGGTTTTCTGGGACCATTAGGGCACAAAAACTCTAGTCCCGTCCTAAGTCGGACGGAACATAGATAGAAATGCAGCGGAAAAAATTTATGTTAATCTAATTAACATGCAACCCTAAGGAACCAGACCCTATTAGCCAGGAACTCTGCCAACTTGGGGTGGATCTGACCACCCCAAGAGGGATCTAACTACTGCGAATAATTAAATGAAAAGCTTAACACATACCCGGAATCTCAGCCCTGGGGCAGGCGAGATGTTCTGCACCGTCTTTCGAGCTGCTCCCGTCCCATGCCGAGCCGCTCCTTGAACCGCTCCCCGAACTGCTCCTCGAACCGCTCCGCATCCCGAGGCGATCAATCCCATTTCACCGAGCCAACCACGCACCGAAGAAAGTTTCACGCGAGTGAAACCTCCGCCTAGATTTCGGATCTGAATCCGAACTCCTTTGCGGCTTTGCTAGAGCTCTCAGGAGCAAGGCAGAAATTTATAGGGAGAGGAGAAATATTAATTCAGCTTAGATCCGAGTGTGCTCCAACATTTACGAGAGCTGCTCAGATCTAGAGCTTGGGACGAGTTTTGAGGAGGAGAGCAGACCCCTATTTATATAGGCGGCGGACTCTTCCCTTTTCTCAAAATCCGATGTGGGACTAATAATTGAGAGTTAATTAAATCAAGTTAGTTTGCCTTTCACAAAGGGCAAACTTCCTCGAATTTTAACTCCCTCACCGTTGAGCTTCAATATTGGTACAACCTACCAAATCGAAGAGGGTTCAATGGTGAACGTGTAGGAAAAAACCGTTCGTCAATCGGAGTTCGTTTGACCCTCCAATTGACCGTCCAAAGATCAGCCCAAGAGTCAATTTTCGCAAAACTGCAACCGTCAAGATAATTCTACCTAGGGTTCGCAACCCTAGGCGTGTGGGGCCCACCAGGAGCCCCACTGCCTTGATCTGCGCGCGCAGCAATCTGCCAGGCGCGTGCAGCTCACGCACCCTGAGGCGCATGCGCTGCACGCGCCCAGCGCCTCAGCGCTGGGCTCATGTGGCGCACACGCCCAGCTGGCACGCGCACGCGCGCGCCCGCGTCAGCTGATGCGAGCGTCAGCCTGCATCAGCAGGCTGACTCCCGCGTCAGCCGACGCGGGCCCCGCTGACGCGGGCGTCAGCCTGCGCCAGCAGGCTGACGCGCGCGTCAGCGGGCCAGGCCCTATATCTGGATTTAATCAGCCTTTTGGGCTGATACTTGGGCTTGATGTTTGGGCTTCTATTTAAACACTTTAAATAGACTTATTTGTCTCGTTTGGACTCCGTTTTTGACACGGTTCGAACCTGCGTTTAGAGCGGGAAGAACCCGTCTTACCGGTGAACCTTTCCTTGCGTTTATATTATTAAATATTGTATTAAACAATTTAATACACATTTAATCGCATTTGCATCAAATGCAAAATAGTCCCTATTTAGGCTTAAATTATCATTTGCATCAAATACAAATGATCTGAGGGCATATATCCCTACATCTCCCACTTGCACTAAGGATCATTTATCCCGAATGCTGGAGATTATTGCAAACATCTTTTGCAATATTTTATCCCTTGAATCAAATGCAAATTATTCTCCCTAACTTATTTCTACCTATTACTAGACGAAAGATCGCACTCTGTGTGAGACCCTACAGCCTGACCCTTACAACAAGTTGGGCTCGAAGCCCTATACGGCAGTGACCACGAGCAGTGGTTACCGTCCCTGCTTCAGGCATCATCATTATGTGGTTAACTCATTGACATGAGTATTGTCGGGACCACCCTGACTGTTTCCATGATGAATTCCGCAGTTATAGTCTCTTCGTCTTTAACTATGTCGTGTAGATCAAGTCTGGGGTACGGTCAAACTGTCAACCCCAATAACTTGACTCCGGTTAGTTTCTATCGATCTTTAGTCAAATCATGGTGGACTTGTTCCAACATACTCTGGCCAGAGTTTTTACCAAAGACCGAACTAACCCTACGACACTAACTCCCATTGACCGGGAGAGACGAATCCTGTCTTGGTCATTACTCTCCTCATACGCTTCAAGTGTCACCCAATCAAAAACCTTTCGACAGGCCTTGCCTTGAAGCTGGGTCATTTGATCTAAGTGGCACCGTTCACGCACAGGTTCGTCAAAATGACCTCAAGTCAAAAGACCAACTAGCCTATCATCACTCAGAGTCATCATTGACAGATTGGTCAATATAACCATATGATAACTCTTGTGGATCGTTCAGTGAACTCATTCTCTAATGAGCACATGTGTCTCGTCTACGACTTCGCCAAGTCAAGCGATCATGAGATCATCGCCACCGCTAAATGGTGAAGACTAAGACACAATGGTCTATCCGATGTTTCGATATCCTTGTCTCGAAACATCTACGACCACGAACCCTTTTAGACTTATGCTACAGACGGTCAAACATTTCTACATGATCGAGATACTCATCTCGATACCTGTTTGACCTCGCATAAAGTCTCAGGACTTTACCTAAGTTAATATCCAATGTTAACTACATTATAACATAACTTTAGATAAATTATTACCAAACAGCTTACTGTTATTTCGAACAAGATGTTTGTGCTATTCACACATGAAGATAGATAGCCTCGAGGGTATCATCTCTCAACATCTCCCACTTGCACTCAGGCCCATTTATCTCGGTATCTAATACCGTTTTTACACATAAGTTTTCCCGACTTCATGTGGTAGAGCCTTCGTGAGTGGATCTGCTAAAACCGTCTACACTATAGACTTAGGGAGTTTCTATGTTCATATTAGACCAACCATTTGAATCTCATTCAAATAATTCAGTTGGTCTGTCAGAATCCATAATATTTATTT
The DNA here is from genome assembly GCA_030789695.1 of Scilla litardierei. Taxonomy (NCBI): domain Eukaryota; kingdom Viridiplantae; phylum Streptophyta; class Magnoliopsida; order Asparagales; family Asparagaceae; genus Scilla; species Scilla litardierei. The sequence goes on from CM061136.1 coordinate 143,489,266, forward strand.
CCCTGGATCTTATCCAGTTCATCGTACCTTACGATAATCATTTAAATTAGTTACTGGTCATTTCAAATGGCTCATATTTATTTCTGATAAAGTATCAAACTCTTTTGATCACTTTGTCAAAATATATGTTCCATCCCTTTGATGCCTCGCATGTAATTTATACGCTCCCACTGACCTTGAAAACTATCTGGCTAATTCATATAAGTTGGTCCGTCTAAATCATATTTAGAAAAATGAACTTATAAGTGAATGCTCCAACTTTCATGGTCAACTTAAGCGTTTTACATCGAGTTTGGTCCGAGTAGATCTGTGCACATCTACTGGCGAGACGGTTTCAACATAATCCATTTTATAGGAATTAGGATGAAAACCGTTCTTGACCAACATGATTGCACTTCACTACTTTCTTTTCTGCACCAATCTTTCAACTTTAAAGATTTACTTGCAAAAAGTGAGGAAACATTTTCCTTGGGTACATAAACTAAATTCCAAAATTTATTTACGCACATGGACCTATTCTGATTGCATCAAGTTATAAATCGGAGTTACTACTCTGAATTTCATCCCGGAAGTTGACTAAGTCATCATCAGTTATGATGTTTAACTCGACTCTTCGTCTCACGAAATTCGAGTAATTATATAACTTCTTATTGATTGATTTAATGAATATCTTATTGATAATGTCCTCACAGGACATTATCAAAACCTAGGCATTACTATATGGGACTTAACCCAGAAGGAGGACTTAACTCAGAGTCACTTACAATGGATCACACCAAGTCTAACTAAGTGTGATTCATACCTTTTAACACACGGATGTGTTTACAGACTTGACCTAAGAGAAAATCACATTTTCTTTTAGTTTCGCAAGATTTTATGTAGCTAAGTATTTGACCATTCGATCTAATCGAATCAATTTAAATACTTTAGTCATTTCGTTCTTTATTTTATCAGACTTGTGTTTCATCAAGAACACGTGTCTTAATAAAATATACGAATAACTTGATTTGGTTAATCTAGACTCGGGTTCATCAGTATGTACCAGACTGAGTTCGACAACTCATTCTCCCTCTGTCTTACAGATGGGTTTCGGCCATTCTATCTAAGAGGATAAGACTCACAAGTGTCCACAGACTTCATAATACGAGAGGTCAGACCCCTCTTTATGTGACTTGTGAAGCTTAGTCTCTCGATACGGCCTAGTCTATTTTTCCATACAAGTTTGCTACTATCTTGTGTATATATATATTAACATTTAATATATATTTTATCGTTATACATAAATTACTAACGTAAAACATTGCTTCAGAAGCGAGGTGACGACATTCGTCAAATTGTGTTAGACGTCTTTTGTATAACAATAATTATAAAATCGTGACATCAAAATATGTCACATTTTCATTTCCTCTTACTTATGCCTTTACTAATGATAAATTAAACTATTAAACTCGATTGAATTTTCCGGAGTGCCTTCTTCCTTTTCTAAATCACATTTAGATATTTAAATAGCCCAACATAAATAAATGGCTACACAAGCGTCTCATGTATCCAAACGCCTGAGAGTTGCAATCTTGAGTGTAGCTCAAGAAGTTGCTTGTCTCAAGATCCGGTTGGGATACATAGCCTTGCATCGCTCATGCACTCATATTTGACTCAAACAATTTGATCGAATTCTTGAACTTTGCGGATCAAAATTGTTTGTCCATACAACCTTGAGGGTAGCTCGACAAGTTGTAGGGAGAAACATACTTCGAATATCCTATATGTTCAAGCTGCCTCATATAGAGACGAGTGACATGTTGCGTGAATTTATTTGTTGGACCCAGAACTTAATGAAATCATATTTCTTAAGTCTGTTCTTTAGAAGGTCATTTTAATGTCAACGAGAATATAGTTTTGATTCTATCAATTAGAATTTAACTTGATATTCAATTAATCAACCTATTTGACCAATTAACTAATTCCATTAAAATTTATATTTTTATTCCTTCGGTAAACATAGTCTTGCCCTACTTTAGCATATGTTCAATATTAAATATAGGTAGAATGGTTTTTATCTATCTATATCCTCCCACTATTTTTACGATCGTTTCAAAGCTTAATAACGAACGATTTAATCGAATTAAAATTTAGTGAAAGAGGGATCCAATCATCTTGAACCTCACAACCTTGAGGAGACTCAACAAGTTGATTGGTTCCATGATTGGTAGACTAACTCTTAGTCAATCACATCACATGTGACTCCCTATCGTTTTTTACCCACAGTCACTTATGATCTTGAGGAGACTCAACAAATCATAATGATTGGTCTAGTCAGACCCTTGATTTCGTGTCCAGATTTGACTTAGATCGATGCTCGAGGAGACCCGACGTATCGATTTGGGTCAAGTCTAGACTACATCACATGTATGTTGGAGTTTGTTCCTTAAAGATAAACATGTCATAGCTTGAGGAGACTCAACAACTATAATTGTCTTCTTTGAGTTACCAAGCTCCAAAATCAAGGAGGGATACGGATTAATCTTTAATAAGATTTATAACGCATTGACTAGATATAGTCCTGGGTGTCATACAATCATGATTCGCGACATTGCGGTCCAGCGGAACACAGCCAGGGAATTGACTAAGCCAGGATCACTACCCCTTAGACTAGTAAGGGTTGATCCAGAACTCTTAGCCAAGCACATTGACTGGATCATGGTCCATTGAATGAAGCTTGTCATTTTTGTATGTGTGCCATAGACTAAACAGCTTTTATTAACAACTAATTAATCATATCAACTAGTTGCATCCTTAAATTCAAAATTTTAGGATTTGTTTAATAACTTTTATTAAGTCCTTATCAACTATAAGGTTCACGTGCTATCCTAATCGTTATTAGGATTTTAATAAATTTATTAACCAACGCTAAAAGCGAAGTCCTTTAATGATTTAATAATAACAATTAAAATTAAAAATTCATTAAAAGGACTACCCTAATCAGGAATTAGGTCTTGAAGTATTGTTAATGTTTTATTAAAACATAGCATGTCATTAAAATTAAATTATTAAATTTTAATCATTACTTAATGGCTAACCTAAAGGGTTGTCTTGTGTTATCAAATAAGGGACAAGAAGACATAGCCATTAAAATTTACACTAATTTTATCGCATAAAAAAGTGTACAACTATTTAACAATTAAATAGATTAAAGTTTATTGCATAAACAATTTTAGCATGCATACTTAAATTTAACATTTAAATTTAAAAAATACGATTTTAAAAACATTTTATTTTATCTCATAAAGTAAAAGCTTGTTTAAAAATCATAACATTTGCATGCTGCTTTAAAATATTTATCGCATAAAAAATTTTAAACTTTTTAAAATCAGTTTTTAAAATATCTTATAAATTTAAAACATCATTTAAAAAAATTCCATGTCTAAAATTTATCACATAAAATTTTAAACAACATTTTAAACTTATCGCATAAAGTTTTAAAGCTTTAAAACAATTTTAAAATTTATCACATAAATTTAAAATTCCATTTTAAAACTTACATGTTTAAAATTTATCATATAAAATTTTTAAACAAAAAAAATTTAAATTTATCGCATAAATTTAAAGAAAACTTTTTTCTGCAAAAGCATTCAAATAATAAATTCGCAGTCCAAGATCAGCATACAGAGATGGCTCTGATACCAATGCAGGGTTTTCTGGGACCATTAGGGCACAAAAACTCTAGTCCCGTCCTAAGTCGGACGGAACATAGACAGAAATGCAGCGGAAAAAATTTATGTTAATCTAATTAACACCCTAAGGAACCAGACCCTATTAGCCAGGAACTCTGCCAACTTGGGGTGGATCTGACCACCCCAAGAGGGATCTAACTACTGCGAATAATTAAATGAAAAGCTTAAACACATACCCGGAATCTCAGCCTTGGGGCAGGCGAGATGTTCCGCACCGTCTTCCGAGCTGCTCCCGTCCCACGCCGAGCCGCTCCTTGAACCGCTCCCCGAATTGCTCCTCGAACCGCTCCGCATCCCGAGGCGATCAATCCCATTTCACCGAGCCAACCACGCGCCGAAGAAAGTTTCACGCGAGTGAAACCTCCGCCTAGATTTCGGATCTGAATCCGAACTCCTTTGCGGCTTTGCTAGAGCCCTCAGGAGCAAGGCAGAAATTTATAGGGAGAGGAGAAATATTACTTCAGCTTAGATCCGAGCGTGCTCCAACATTTACGAGAGCTGCTCAGATCTAGAGCTTGGGACGAGTTTTGAGGAGGAGAGCAGACCCCTATTTATATAGGCGGCGGACTCTCCCCTTTTCTCAAAATCCGATGTGGGACTAATAATTGAGAGTTAATTAAATCAAGTTAGTTTGCCTTTCACAAAGGGAAAACTTCCTCGAATTTTAACTCCCTTACCGTTGAGCTTTCAATATTGGTACAACCTACCAAATCGAAGAGGGTTCAATGGTGAACGTGTAGGAAAAAACCGTTCGTCAATCGGAGTTCGTTTGACCCTCCAATTGACTGTCCAAAGATCAGCCCAAGAGTCAATTTTCGCAAAACTGCAGCCGTCAAGATAATTCTGCCTAGGGTTCGCAACCCTAGGCGTGTGGGGCCCACCAGGAGCCCCACTTCCTTGATCTGCACGCGCAGCAATCTGCCAGGCGCGTGCAGCGTACACGCCCCGAGGCGCGTGCGGCGCACGCGCCCAGCTGGCGCGCGCGCGCGCGCGCCCGCGTCTGCTGACGCGGGCGTCTGCTGATGCGGGCGTCTGCCTGCGTCAGTAGGCTGACGCACGTGTCAGTGGGCCAGGCCCTATATCTGGATTTAATCAGCCTTTTGGGCTGATACTTGGGCTTGATGTTTGGGCTTCTATTTAAACACTTTAAATAGACTTATTGGTCTCGTTTGGACTCCGTTTTTGACACGGTTCGAACCTGCGTTTAGAGCGGGAAGAACCCGTCTTACCGGTGAACCTTTCCTTGCGTTTATATTATTAAATATTGTATTAAACAATTTAATACACATTTAATCGCATTTGCATCAAATGCAAAATAGTCCCTATCTAGGCTTAAATTATCATTTGCATCAAATACAAATGATCTGAGGGCATATATCCCTACAACTAGCAAGGAAAGCCAAGGACTGACGATTCAAGCTATAACTGAAGATGTCCCTATTGGCAACGATGAGGAAGAGGCTACTGATGAGCCTATTATGAATGGAGAGAGGGTGGCTTTGCCTTCCACCTTGCCTACCATCACATCGGCACTTAAGGATGATACAACTACTTCAACCAAGTCAACTCATAAGGATGCCACTAAGGATAAGGCACGCCGACCTCCTCCGTCGTATCCACAAAGGCTATCTTTGGCAAAAATGGAGAAAAAGTACATTAAATATACGGAGCTCCTAAAAGGTATCCAACTTAATATCCCATTCATGGATGCAATAACGGAGATTCCTAAATATGCGAGGTTTTTGAAAGACCTCATCACGGGAAAGCGGAAACACGAAGAAGTGAAGCTCTTGGAAGATTCCACTTCTATCATTAAGAACCACCTCCCAAAGAAACTACCGGATCCGGGAAGCTTTACAGTGCCATGTTCTATTGGAGGTACGCCTATTAACCGTGCATTGATCGGCTTGGGAGCGAGCATCAGTTTGATGCCGCTCTCCATATTCAAGAGGTTACAAACCGAAAGCGAGTTGGAGCCTACCAACATGTCTATACATCTGGCGGACCACTCAATTACATATCCGATAGGTATTGTTAAAGATATCATTCTACAAATACCGTCCGAATTATGTGTGCTGGTGGATTTCATTATAATGGATATGCCAGAGAAAGGGAGTTCCCAACTCATACTTGGCCGTTCATTCATGGCGAAGGATGGTGTCTTGTTAGATGTTCACGAAGGTACTCTCTCCATGAATGTGGGCAATAGTGAAGCTCAATTCTGGCTACAAAAATCCATGAAGGATCGTGTCCAAGAAGAAGGAGCGAGCTATCTTGAGCTCTTAGATGACGATGTTGTAAGTGAGTACACTACTGAAGGGTTCATAAAGGACCCGGTGAAGACAAGTGTTGATGACGATGGCGACTCCATCTACAATAAGGCAGTCGTCACATATCTTTGTGTGCTTGATGAGAAGCCCCCAGGCCACTCACTGCACCAACAAGAGCCGGAAGACGTTGTCCACATGCAGAAGGAGAACAACAGAGAGGAAGCGCGCCAAATACCACCACACGGTATCGTTGGCAAGCATGATGTGTGCATCTCCTATGCGCAAAATATCATTCATTGAAGATCTGGAGGGAGTCGAGCTCATGACTCAAAACGAGAGCTTATCGGGAGGCAACCCGACTTTCTATCTCTTAGATTTTCTTTTTCACTTTTTTTTTGCTTTGTAAAATAAAAAAATTATAAAAATTTGACGAGTTCCTCCCTTTACAGGTTGAACGTTGCGGGCAGCCTGCAAAACGATGTATTGAAGACAAGGAAGCCAATGGAAGAGCACCCGAGAGAAGAACAAGCTTGGGGAAAAAAGAGCCATAGGTGACTCGACCGAGTAGACCCATACTTGGTCGCGTTAGCAAAGAGCAAGGAAAAGTGAGGAAGTCAGCGTTCTGTCTACGCAGCCTGAGTAGACCCTACTCGGTCGAGTATCCACCTACTCGATCGAGTATTTACCTGCTCGGTTGAGCTAAGGAGAGCACAACGAAATGGCAAAAATTGGTGTTCTGTCTATGCAGGCTGAGTAACATCCTACTCGGTCGAGCAGCTGAGGGAGTATTCTAACTGAAATTTCCTAATATTTTTAATTATTTGACTCGACCGAGCAATTATGATGCTCGGCCCAAGTTGCGGGTAACTTAATTCATGCAGGGCCCACATTGGGACCAAGTCGAGTGATATAAAACTCGACTCGATCTTAACACTTACCCTAATCATTTTTAACCCTCTCAAAATTACTCCGAGCTCCCAAACACCCTACTCCTTCGACAACACCGGCCACCGCCCCCACCGTCTACACCGCCATCAGTGCCGCCCAATCTTTGCCACCCTCCAGTCAGTCTGACGCCCTCTCCCTCCTCATCTTTCTCTCCCCCTATCCCTCCCCACTTCTACCTCAATTTCACCCCCAGCTCCGACGACTGCCGGAGCTACGCCGTCGGTGCCATCCAGCGCCGACGACGCGCCCAACTCCCCGCCCCCTCTTACCCACCCCCCATTCTCCCACTCTCCGATTCAGCCACCACCACCCCACCACGACTATAGTTCCCCTAGGGTAACCTGACATACTCGGTCAAGCACACTTCGTGCTCGGTCGAGTACCCCACCCCCGTCGTGTGCCCTGCCCGACCGACTTGACCGAGCACAGCTTGTGCTCGATCATGTTCCTCACCCACCACCACACCCCAAACCCAACCTACTCAACCGAGCACGGTCCCTGATCGATCGGCATCCACCCTTCTTACTCCTGCATCGTCCCACGTCTATCTCCCCCTACATGCTACTTTTACACCAGCTGATATTATTTTATCTCTCTATTTCACGTGCATTGCGCTTACCGCGAAGGCCACGGACAGGAGCATCTTGGGGGATACCTCGGATTCGTGGCCCGGCCCATGCACGACCATATAGCTTTCACAGCGACTCTCATGTCGGTACACTCTACCCTCTACTTACTTTTATCCGATGCATGCCACGTACTTGTAGCATGATGCATCCTCGCACTAGGCCGAGGAAGCCCACACCTGCACAGCAGGGGAAGAGGAAGGCCACTGACGCATCCTCTTCTCGGCCCGCTTTCCGCGCTCGTCGCACCGCTTCACCTACCACCGAGGAAGAATACGTGTGAGATTTGTCGGCCTCGTCCGACTCCTCGGGCTACGTTTCCCCTCTTCCACTGACCGTACTCCCCGCCTACGATCACCCGCCACATCGCCCACACATTCTTGCCACTTCCACCCCCCATCCCCACTACCGCACCACCCTCCCCTCCCGCAGCTCTACCACCACATGTGCAGACGTTCGGCATCACCTTTCAGGATGATATGCATCGCGACCGCTTCATCGCGGTGTCGCAGCGAAAGATCATACCCACATAATTCATCCACATCCCACCCTTTGGCACATATGACTCCTACAAGGGGCCCATTGGCTTTACCGCACCATCGGTTTCGACCAATTCCTCGTCGCCCACGCCCCCACATACACCCACCTCACTCTCGAGGCATTGACTTCCATTGCCCGCACACTGGCGGGCGATGGAATTAGCTTATGGCTGCTAGAGCACGCTGTTGTGGTCACGTATGCCCAGATCCATACTTACTTTACTTCCCAGCCATCCCTGACCCCCGCACCGCCTTCTCCCCAAACTACGAGCTTGCCACGTTCGATGCCACTTGTAACGACCAGTATTTTTAGGCGAGTTTTCGATTGTGCGTGCCGGTATTTTTCTTCAGTCCTCAAGTTAACTGTTCGTCAGTATGTGTCGACGCGAGAGCGTCGCTGTTTTCATTTTTACCATGTCGTCATTATTTACCAACAAGTCTAACTAAATAATTTAAATTGTCGTGTTAATCACCAATTGTTAAACACTTTAATAACTTCACTAATTACTTTATTTTACTAATTACTTTTTGATAAGTTAATGATTACATTTAAATTCTAATTACGTAATTACCTAACCCTACCTAGAACGACAAAACACAAGTTGCTATATCAGGTTCCTCCCCCTAAGTTAATGTTTGACCAAAAACGATTACGCAACTGGATCATTCTTTCCCGCTTTAATCAAACCCAGCACGTTTCTTCCAACATTTGTCAAAAGACACCATTAAATACATGTCCTAATCCGTTACCTAATCTACTTAATTTCCTTGACAAATGAAAAGAGGTTGTCCCCTGTTAATCTCCTTAAGAACAAGACGTCTTCTTCTCCCTTGCAGAACAATTCTGCAATCCCATAACACAAATCCATTTTGCAACCTATTTCCCCAAATCAACCCACAAACATCAACCCCAGACCAGAAATAAACCAGTTAACCCATCAGATTTTCCCCAAAATTCGTCACCATTCCAAAATCAAACCCAATCAACCCTTTTCCCAAACAAAAATCAACGGCAAATTGGAAGCACAAATCCAAATCAGAAACACACAGATCTGAAAGCCTCATTTCAGAATCAACCAAAAATCCATTCACCCAAATAACAAACAAACCCTACTTGATCTTCTTCTTCCTCCTTCCTCCTCCCCTCTTCTTGCCCGGCACCACCCTCCACCAAGCGCCGGAGCTCCGGAAACCGCCCCCTCCTCTTCCACCTGCCGTCGCAGCCCGCGCGTGCAAATGCCGGAGGCCGTCGCCACTGGAACCGCCGCCCGTGCCCCCGTTCAGCCACCGTGTGCCGTGAAGCCCCGCCGTCCGTCGCTTGCTCCTCCCCCAGGTACATGGCTTTCTCCCTTTGCTTCATTTTGCTGCAAACTTTGAAACGAATAAAAAAAGATAAACGAAGAACAGAAATAGAAATGAGAAGACACGGAGAGCATGAGATATTAATAAGAAAGAGAGGAGACAGTTAATGAGGGGACAATGTTAATAAAGAAGAGTCAGCCTTGATATTAAAAAGAGAAGGGAGAGACAGGAAAGAAGGGGGAGAGCGAGGGTTATGATAAATATAGGTGTGTTATTATTGTGTAGGTAGTTTGGTAGTGTATTTTAAATGAAACTCTAACCATGTCATTATCTAACCATGTTATTAGTTTGAGAGAAAAAATTAAGTTATTGTTAATATTAAATTGATATTAACTTGTTACTGATGAATTCAGCATGTTAGTAATATTTAAATAGTGATAGGGTAATAAATATTAAATAAATAATGTGTACCCTGTTAGTATAACCTAATATAACCGCCACCCTAGCCAGTGAACCCATAAAATTAGACGAACCCAATTTAGAGATTATTTTACTATTGTGTTTATTCACGAAAAATCTAATTCGGTGAATTGTTTAACCAAAACAGAGAACCGGAAGTACCAACACGTAATACCCATCGAGACGAACCCAATGACACCAAAATCACCGAAATCAAGCAAGTATACGATTTATAATGAATTTACGAATTGGATGTTAAATTAGTCTCTTGTATGTAAATGTTGCTCGTTACTCTCGTAACCACAGAAATTGTTGTTTAAAGATAACTGGTCATATTATTTAATTGCTGCATGCCTTGAAATAATTAACAAGCGTGTGACATCGTGAGATCGTGCGCCTCGAAGGCGAAATCATGACTTTCGTGATATTGACAAAATTCGTGCTTGTAATTCGTGAATTAGGCTGGCTCGTGTTCCAGCACAAATCTTGGGTGGGGTTGGATTGGGCGGCCATTAGGCGTATGAAAGAGTACTCTCTTCAAGGGCACCACCCGTAGGTGGTGGGTTAGCGCCAATCACGGTAAACCCCCGTGAGAATGACGACTCGCTCATCACGACCTAAAGGTGTGAATCCTTTTTAGACATGAAATGCTAACATACGTGAAATGCTAACATGAAATTTACAAACTTTGAATTGTTATCTCAGTTAAATTGCTATGAACCAAAGGAAGGATTACTCCAATTGTTAAACTGCTTAGAATTGCATGATAGGATGTCTTTTACTTTATTCCATTTTATAAATTACTTGTTTAAATCTTGTTGTTGCCATCTCATTTAAATTATTAACGCCTCTTAAATTCAGTATAAATTTGTATATACATTGCCTCGGGTTTCTGACTGTTACTTGCAGACCCTTGCTGGCATACATTCATGTTTTTGGATGTATGTCAGATTCTGAGCTTGAGTACCAGGAAGTTCCATACGAGACATCTGACTTAGAGAGTCAGGAGTTCGCTGTAGACGCCGAGTCTCTCCCCGTAGAGGACTAGTGGACTTTATCGTTGCTTCTTTACTTTAGTTTTCTTTCAGTTATTGTTGAGTGTACGTTTTTACTTTGGCCCAGCTGTGGCTTGTTGTTGTATTTCGTGTACGAACATTTATAATTCTGGATGTGGCTTGTAATGTATGAATAATTCTGGTTGTTCTGAAAAGCGTGCAAAGGACCTGCCCTTGCGTTTTACCACAGACGCTTAATGAACCTGAGTTTCACCGCTCCGGTTCAAGCGGACCCAGTAACACTCTCGCTTCCGTCGTTTTTGGGAAGCGGGGCGTTACACCACTGCATTTTGGCATCACATTACCGGTCTGGACCGCTACCGCCCGAGTCGGGTGAAGGCATTATGCATAGTGCACCCTTGCCTTTGCTATGCCCAGCGTCACCTCGCCGCCACCATATTCTGCCGGCCAAAAGTCGGGACCATGTCCCTACCCGAGCTTTCACATCTCATAGGATTGACCCGACCGCTGCGCCACTACCCTGACGGCTCCATTAACTGCTTCGTCCTTTCCGACACAGCCCACTGGCTATATTACCGCCTCCTCCAGACCGCCCACACCCGCTTCGCCATGTATATCTGTTGCGATGGATTTTTCACTATCTTCGCACGGAGGCTAGGCCTGGAGCTTCCTGATGACCTGGTGACCCCCGGCCCCACGCGCTTGACTTTGGGTGTGCTTGAGCACATGCACATCATCAGGCCATATGGGGAGCGTCACTGGGCCTATCTTTTAGGCACCCATCACAAACACCACTTTGTCCTACCCGCCCCTCACATCACTACCATAACACTAGTCTAGCAGAGCTGGATGATTGACAGAGTCTACCCACTTCCTGCCCCCCACGTCCTTGAGCCCCCTGGAGCCCCTGTTAACGTCGATGCCGACGACTGGGTGCTCAGCTCTTCTGAGGATGAGGAGCCCGACCTGGCCGCCATTGTGGCAGACCAGCCAACACAGCATGCACACCCGCCACCACCAAGAGGCACAGCCATCTCCACCCCTATCACCGCCACCGCCACCGCCACCGCAGGGACCACGGGGACTGTCACCACCCTCTGCCCCAAGGCCCCTGCTGCTGTCTCCTCCTTGCCCGTACCACAGGGCACAGCTGTCATGTCCGCTCCCAAGCCTACTGCTCCACACTTTCTGGAGTAGGATCCTGCCAGCACCATACCCCCACTAGTGGACCTACTAGCTTCACTACCCAGCTCCTTAGGGTCCCCTACACCACTTACTGGAAACTGCCACCACACCAGCAGCAGCCATACTCACAGAGAGCGTCTCGACTTTTGTCCACACTTCTGTGTTGACGACGGCTTCTTTTTTGATGCATGTGCTGCTGCCTCTTCCACTGCTCCACCAGATCTCGGCCCCACTACACTACCCACTACCTCCGTAGAGATCCCTGCGAGTTCACTGACGTTGCCCCCGGTTTGCTGCCGCAAATGGCCGGGGGACCCGCGTGAGGGTTTAGATATTTGTAACCGCAAGCGCACGGGGTTGTAGTGTGGCTTGGGGGTCGAACACAGGGAGGCTAGGATGTGATTGTGTCAAGGAGGACCAAAATCACCCCGTGGGCGAGCTAGCCCGAATCGGTTGATGGGTTGTCACGGAAAGGAATGCAAGGTATGAACAATAAGAAAATAAACCCGGGACTTTGGTTTCCACTCCAACGAGCGACTCTCGCCGATACGGCCTATGGGTAGGATGGCGATCGGAATTAGGGTCTAATGGTGAGACGTTGCCTCTGAAAGTGGTACCGGCATCCCATGGGCCCGATATTCTGGTCGGTGCCCAGGATGATAAACCGGACTTCCCGGGTTCGATCAGTGGGCACTCCCGTGTCCATTAATCCTGATCGATTCTGGGAGCACTAAGCTCGCAACGATAACTCCCAACGTCTCATCCTGCCGCTCCCGCACGCTAGGATTCGGCGTCTACGCTAAGGGCGTGAGCTATGGCTAGGGAGTCAACCGCCAAGTTTATTCCCCCTTGGACCAACGGTCAAAGGCGGTCTTTTTTCCCGCCGATGACAATGAAACACCCCACGTAACCGTTAGATTCCTAATCCCTATCGATTTCCTAACCCTATGGATGCATCGGGAAGAGCCCCCGAAGGGGTTTCCGCCAAAATTCCAGATTTGGGAACTACTCACAAATATTCATTAAAAAGCGATCTAAACGAAAATGAACCGTTGAAATCATAATCAGACGATTGGAATGCGAAGGTAGTAGAGCAATTAAGATAATACTAAAGTTTAAGAAAGATCCGAAAACATACAATAGAAAAGTAATTACAGCTGTCACAATAGGAGAAAACAGTAAAAACTAACAGCTCCCCGTTTCTGGAACCCTAGGGGTCCTATTTATAGGATCTCGTATCACCCGATCGGTTGACAAGTCAACCGATCGGGTGATCCGTTACAAATAATAAACAGAAAACGGCAAACTTTCACCCGGTCATATGAACCGGTCGGTTGAGTTCTTGGAGTGACCGGTTGGATCTTGTTGCCATCGGGTGAAGGGATCGGTTGGGTGCCCGTGTCTCGACTCCTCAGCATCAGCTACAGATGAACCGATCGGGTGAGAGTCACCCGATCGGTTGGAATTTGGCTTGAAAAGACAGAGAGTTGGCCCCGTTGAACCGGCCTGTGAACCGGTCGGGTGACTTTCACTTGAGCTCCGGCTGAGACCGGGTGGTGCACGCGTGCATCACCCGATCGGTTGGAGATGACCAACCGACCGGGTGAGGGGCTGAAAGATGTAATCTTCGTCGTTTGACCCCCTGGATCACGCGTGACTCCTCCCGTTGCTCTGGGGACTTGAGATATCGTCGTTAAATGTCCCCTACGCGGGCAATCTCCTGCAAACATGGAGAAACAAAGAAAAGTGAAAGAAAACGAGAAAATACGAGAAAACGAATAAAAGATGGCGGAAAACACGGAGGAACACGAAAGAAAATGTACGTGAATATATGAAATAAATACGCACGTCAAAATCCCCCAAGCTGAACTCTTCCTCGTCCTCGAGGAAGACGAGTGAGAGTAGGAGCTCGGAGGGGAAAAATAGAGAGAAAGAGAGAAAAAGAAAACTCTATATCCTAGATCGTCCGTCAGAGCCAACAAAATCAAAAACGAAACACCAAGCAAGCAAACGTCAAATCACATCACTAAACCTAGGAAAACGAGTCCAAATAAGTGCCGTGGGCCTACGTGGTGAAGCGCGAGTGAGTGTGGTCATGCGCTAGCAGTCGGTGTCGCTATCTACGATGTGCAATAAAGCTCGATATACACAGACCCAGGAAACGACCCAAATACCGATTCGAATTTGAAATTGCGGTGAATATTAGTTCAAGCATGCATGAGAAGAGTATAAGAATAGAAGAGTATCATGCATCAGGGATTCCACAACTAGGGTTAAGGAAATCACGCCACTATCGCCTAGATACTAGCTAAAAAGTTCCTAAGCTAAGTGTTTTCGAAAACGATGGCGGTTGAGATGATGTGGAGTAGAACACTCGGTGCAAATTCTCGCCTTCCCTTTATTCTCGGTAGATAGGAAAAATATTCACACTTGAAATTTTTTTTTGGTTTTGGGTATTTGTATTTTTTTTGGCTTTTTGGCTATACAAAATTTTTCTTTTCTTTTCTTTTTGGGTTTTTCTTTTCTTTTCTCTTTTTTTGGGTTTTTGGGTTTTTGGCTATACACATGTGTACTGTCCCAAGTGGGAGAACGGTACACGACGAGGGGATTTGCACCAAGTAAAACAAAAAAGAAGTCGAGATCTAAACACTTGGGCAAAGGAAACTATTCTCGCTAAATAGAGCATAGGCTAAATGGGTTGTCCTAGTCTTTAATTGTGGAATCCCGACACATGCGAAATGAAGTACACGATATATATATATATAGCATGCAGAAGCAGACAGGGAAAATAAATACCGCACATTCAAATCGAAGCATGATAATCTAGGGGTCATTCCTGGACAGGTATATAAAGTAAAATCACAAAATAGAAGCACACCAAACAGATAGGCACGACGCACGACTCATAAAAAGCTAAGTGGACCCACGATGCGTGAAATGCAAGAGGACTCGAAATCCTAGGGTTAGTGAATGTGATTATCGATGCCATGCTAGGTGTGTGTGATTTTGTGGTGATTCATCATAGGGTTCATCTCTAGGAGAAAGAGATAAAAGGAGAGAAGAGAAAAAAGAAAAAATAAAAAACACGATGAAAACGACACAAAAACGAAAAAGAAAGACTCAAATGGCGCACACAGTGCGACTCCCCCAAGCTGAAGCTTGCATTGCCCTCAATGCAATATGAGTGAGTACGGGAGGGCAATGAAGATGGGAGGAATACGCACCGACACAAAAAGAAATGAAAACGAGAAAAACACAGAGATGAAACTGAAAATAAAGAAAAACCAAAATCAAACCACACGACACGAAAATAGAAATAACACCACACGACACGACACTCAAAAGGGGAAAAACAAGCACACACACAAAAATGAGAAAAACAACAAAACACGACAACTCACCCAAAATAGACGTCCCCCAAGCTAGACATGACAGTGCTAGCAAATAAAATGTGATCGTGAAATGCAGAAATATGCAAGGGGGAGCCAAAAAACAAACAAAGTGCAATCAAATAAAAAAAATAAAAAGGAAGTGATGCGACACGTGAATGGGTCCCCCCCTTGATAGAGAAAAAGCAGGGCCCCTAAAAGACAGATGGGCACAAATACGGGGGGTGGGCAAAAGCGGGAAAGAAAAAATCAAGCAGGAGCACCACCCTCTGGGGGTGGTGATGGGGGCCTGCGCTGGGGACCAGGAGTCATGGGGGGTGGAATGTGGAGCTCGGAGACATCGGGTGGGTCTTCACGGATGTGGCGAATGAAGCTTTGAAGAAAGGGGAGGTCTCGGTCGACGGACTCCTCGGTTATCCGACCACCCTGTCCAGCTAGGAGGATCATGGCCGTGAATCGATCGGCTTGGTCGTCGGCTTGGAATTGAGCGGGGGTAGATGGGTTGGAGGTGGTGGGTTGAGCGGGGGGCTGTGTGCGACGAGTACGACGGGTGGGCCTAGGGTTCGAAGAGCTGGTGTCGGTGGGCTTAACACGACGGGGAGGCATTGTGCGGGTGTCGTGTGTGTGCGTGAGTATGCAAAATACAACGAATCAACACAAACACGAAACACGACCAACGAGCAAATAGAATATTTGGGGCCAAATTAAAATTGAGCTAAGGAGCGGGTTTACCCAAATGAGATGAAGATTGTTGCTCGTAGACACCCCGATGCTGCTCGATAGGAGTACGTTGTGAAGCCGCGGTGATTTCTTCAGTAAGTTTCGAAATTTAGGAGAATGGGTGAAAGTTAGGGTTTTGGGTGCGGGTGAAATCGAGGAGAATGGAGAGAAATCGATGGTGGGATGGATAGGGAAATGGGGGGAAGTCGATTAAGGTTGATTTTGGGGAAGATCGCGGTCCGGCGCCAGAGGAGGAGGTGAAACGTCGGGTTGGGATTCGAAAATGGCGAGGGCGGAACGAACGGGTGGTCGGGGGTATTTATAGGGTTTTAAGTCGAACCGATCGGGTGACTTGTCACCCGATCGGTTGACTGTTAGGTCGAAAACTCTTGCCGAAGAATTGCTACATGCAAACCGGTCGGTTGACTTATCAACCGATCAGTTGGCCGCTCCACTCATTTTCCCGAGAATTGAGGGTTGCTCACCCGGTCGCCTCAACCGATCGCGCTCTAACTCAACCAATCGGTTGATATTTCCCAAAACTTTCCCGAGAATTCTCCCCAGATCACCCGGTCTGTCACCCGGTCTCTCCATTCTTCACCCGATCGGTTCATTTGGGGACAGATGCGGCTTGTATCTGATACATCCCAACTGATCGGTTGAGTTATCAACCGATCGGTTGGGGCTTTGCTTCCTGCAAAAACCAACAGATTGTCTAAGTCCCTGAACGGATGTTCTTGCGGCTGATTTATTTATAAAAATAGATAAAATAAAGTCAAAAATAACACTAAAAAGTGGGGCAAAAGTTTAGAGCATGGGTTGCCTCCCATGAAGCGCACTTGTTTAACGTTGTTGGCTCGACGCCCGCAAGTGATGTTCATGGTGGTTGATACGGGTGATGCCCGAAGTTCGGCATCTCTTCTTCATCGGAGCTTACGGCCTTTGGAGTAGTCAGCGGCTGGAGAAAGATTTGCTCGACTACCCTCTCCTTGTTTTTGGGATCCGGGGGCTTCTCTTTCGTATTGGCGCTTACCGCCATCTTCTTAAGGATCCGAACCTCGTCTTTGGTGAGGTCCATGGGTTCTTTCCCCGTTCTCCTCGCAGGAGGAGCCTTGGGGAACCTGGGAGGGGTCGTACATGCTGCATTCGCTTTCCCAGCTGCATCATTGTTCTTGGGGTCGTCTTGGTCTTCTGAATCCCCCAAGTCATCAGGGGGATTTCTTAAGAGAATCTCCCAGGAGCTCTCTTCAGCAGCTTTATCTTCTTCCACCTCCAGCAAATTACACCGAGGGTCATCTGGGGGATTGGGATACTTCATGGACAACCCCAGATCAAATTCAACCTTTTCCCCGCTGACGTTTAGCGAAAGTTTTCCATTCTTCACATCAATCAAAACACCAGCAGTGGCCATGAAAGGCCGTCCCAGGATGATGGGAGTGTGTGCGTCTTCAGGCATGTCCATGACAACGAAGTCCACTGGCACATGCACCCCTTTTACATTAACGGGGAGGTCAACCACAATCCACATCGGATATTTGACCGACCGGTCAGCAAGTTGTAGGGTCATACCGGTGGGCTCCAAATCACCCATTCCTATCCTCTTATACATCGATAAGGGCATCAAACTGACACTCGCTCCGAGATCGACGAGTGCACGATGAATCTTTACTGCCCCGATCGTGCAAGGGATTGAGAAGCTCCCCGGGTCTTTAAGTTTCAGCGGATTTGCCCTCTGGATGAGAGCGCTACACTCCGCCGTCAACACTACTTTCTCCTTTCTAGACCCTCTCGTCACCAAATCCTTCAGGAATTTCGCATAGGAGGGGATTGTTTCGATTGCTTCCAGGAAGGGGATTTGCAAGTTCAGATCCTTGACCATGGCGAAGAACTTGCCATATTTCTCGTCGATTTTGGCCTGAGCTAACCGTTGTGGAAAAGGCACAACGGGTTTGAACACTTTCAGGCTCCCTTCCTCGTTCTTCTTCCTCTCTTCTTCAGAGACTCCCTCCGGAGTCGTAGGATTTGATGACAAAGCACCGGCGTCGTTTGATTTTTCGATCGATCGCTTGACTACCAACGGTGCTTCCGGTCTGTTAGGGGGCACTCTAGTAGGGATTTGTGTCCCGCTTCTCAGAACGATAGCAGACACATTTGCGTGCTCGTGCACGAGTGCCGACGTTTGGGTTGCTCCCCTCGGGTTCACCTCAGGTTGTGGCGGCAATTGGTTTTGTGACCTTGAAAGGGTCGCCACTTGTAACCCCAGCTGGGTTACTTGGTCCGTGAGGGCCCGCTGACCCATTTCCAGCTTTTGATTGATCTTCTCCTGGTTGGTTATATATTGAGTCAAGAGAGACTCAACCGGAGAGACGGCCCTCTGTTGGCCATATTGCTGCAGCTGTTGGATTGGCTGCTGATTCCTGGGGGCGTAATACGGTTGCTGAGGCTGCTGTTGATATTATTGCTGCTGAAACTGACTCTGATGTGGCCTAGTCGGCTGATATGTTTGTTGCTGCGGCTGCTGAGGTGGCGAGGGCTGGAATGGTGCCCGGTAACCAAAGTTAGGGTGGTTCCGGTTGTTTGGAGAGTAGGTCGGGTTGGAATTGGTTCTTGGTGGATACGGCACATTTCCCGTGGGGTTGTAAAATAGTGCGCTCGCCTGATCCAATGGTGGTGAGACGTCACCACCGTCGAATTCCCCAAAAATTTCGGATTCTACCGCTGCAATCTGTTGTGTACTGGCCTCACCGGCTCCTACCATTAGTGCGGAGATCTGGGTCGAAAGCAAGTAAAACTTGCTTGAAAGTTTGTCGACGTCCTCGACTCTGTGTATACCCCCAGACCTGGGTGTGGCTCTCTCGTCACACCACCGCTCATTGTTGGATGCCATATTTTCCAGAATATGTCCGGCATCTTCCTCGCTCCTTGACATGAAGGAACCCCCCAGCCGCGGCATCCATAGAAGATTTCAGGTCATCCCACAGCCCAATGTAGAACAGATTAATAATCTGCCACTTCGGAAGCTCATGGTGAGGGCATCTTCTCTGCATCTCCTTGTATCTCGTCCAAGCTTCATGCAAGGACTCGTGGCTGGCCTGGGAGAAGGAGGAGATCTCACTCCTCAACTTCATGGCCTTCCCCGGAGGAAAGAACTTCGTCAGAAAAGCGTTGGAGAGCTTCTCCCAGGTATTGAAAGTGTTGGGGTCCTTCCCCATAAGCCATTGCTTGGCTTTGTCACGCAACGAGAAGGGGAACAGCTTCAGACGGATCGCCTCAGTCGTGACACCATTAATCCGGAAGGTGTCACATTTCTCCAAGAAGGAGTCTAGATGCTCGATCGGGCTTCCTATGGGTGCACCCGAAAACTGATCCTGCTGGATCCATGTCACCAAAGACGGCTTTAGCTCAAAGCTTTGGGCAGTAATAGCTGGAGGACGGATGGAGGAAGTGGACTCGATAGATGGCATCGAGTACTCCAGCAGGGACTTGTGAGGCGGGGTGTTCTCCTCCATGGCTTCAGGATCCTCTCTTCTTCGCTTCTCGGCGGCTAAACGCCTAAGTGTGGCGTTAATCTCTGGATCAACGGGATCAAGTCGTCGAGACTTCTTGAACTCCTGCGCATAAAAAAACAACAAACACCCGTGAAGTAACAAGTGGGAGAGAGACAGACAAGATAAGAAATAAAAAGAAGAAAATAAAAAGGAAAAAAGAAGAATGCGAAAATTATCGCGAGGTAGGGATAAGAGCTAGACACTAGGGTTCAAGAGATCCTAAAATAACAAGCACATTGCCTCCCCGGAAACGGCGCCATAAACTTGACGTTGCCCCATGTTTGCTGCCGCAAATGGCCGGGGGACCCGCGTGAGAGTTTAGATATTTGTAACAGCAAGCACACGGTGTTGTAGTGTGGCTTGGGGGTCAAACACAGGAAGGCTAGGATGTGCTTGTCTCAAGGAGGACCAAAATCACCCCGTGGGCGAGCTAGCCCGAATCGGTTGATGGGTTGTCACGGAAAGGAATGCAAGGTATGAACAATAAGAAAATAAACCCGGGACTTTGGTTTCCACTCCAACGAGCGACTCTCGCTGATACGGCCTATGGGTAGGATGGCGATCGGAATTAGGGTCTAATGGTGAGACGTTGCCTCTGAAAGTGGTATCAGCATCCCATGGGCCCGATATTCCGGTCGGTGCCCAGGATGATACACCGAACTTCCTGGGTTCGATTAGTGGGCACTCCCGTGTCCATTAACACTGATCGATTCTGGGAGCACTAAGCTCACAACGATAACTCCCAACGTCTCATCATACCGCTCCCGCGCGCTAGGATTCGGCGTCTACGCTAAGGGCGTGAGCTATGGCTAGGGAGTCAACCGCCAAGTTTATTCCCCCTTGGCCCAACGGTCAAAGGCGTTCTTTTTCCCGCCGATGACAATGAAACACCCCGCATAACCATTAGATTCCTAATCCCTATCGATTTCCTAACCCTATGGATGCATCGGGAAGAGCCCCGAAGGGGTTTCTGCCAAAATCCCAGATTTGGGAACTACTCACAAATATTCATTAAAAAGCGATCTAAACGAAAATGAACCGTTGAAATCATAATCAGACGATTGGAATGCGAAGGTAGTAGAGCAATTAAGATAATACTAAAGTTTAAGAAAGATCCGAAAACGTACAATAGAAAAGTAATTACAGCCGTCACAATAGGAGAAAACAGTAAAAACTAACAGCTCCCCGTTTCTGGAACCCTAGGGGTCCTATTTATAGGATCTCATATCACCCGATCGGTTGACAAGTCAACCGATCGGGTGATCCGTTACAAATAATAAACAGAAAACGGCGGACTTTCACCCGGTCATATGAACCGGTCGGTTGAGTTCTTGGAGTGACCGGTTGGATCTTGGTGCCATCGGGTGAAGGGATCGGTTGGGTGCCCGTGTCTCGCCTCCTCAGCATCAGCTACAGATGAACCGATCGGGTGAGAGTCACCCGATCGGTTGGAATTTGGCTTGAAAAGACAGAGAGTTGGACCCGTTGAACCGGCCTGTGAACCGGTCGGGTGACTTTCACTTGAGCTCTGGCTGAGACCGGGTGGTGCACGCGTGCTTCACCTGATCGGTTGGAGATGACCAACCGACCGGGTGAGGGGCTGAAAGATGTAATCTTCGTCGTTTGACCCCCTGGATCACGCGTGACTCCTCCCGTTGTTCCCGGGACTTGAGATATCGTCGTTAAACGTCCCCTACGCGGGTAATCTCCTGCAAACATGGAGAAACAAAGAAAAGTGAAAGAAAACGAGAAAATACGAGAAAACAAATAAAAGACGGCGGAAAACACGGAGGAACACGAAAGAAAACATGCGTGAATATATGAAATAAATACGCACGTCATTCACCCTCACCGACCCTTCAGCCCAGGCACCGTGGATCCTCTCCACGAGGCCGCTTATCGAGAGTGGTGTCTCACAGCTCCCGTCCTCCCCTCGACTCTCGTACCACCGACGTGCACCTGACAGCGGTAGAGGCCGCGACTTCTCGCTTTTGGCAAGATTTCGAGGACTTCGCCTGCTCGACCACCGCCCACCAACAGAGAGTCGAGACGGACCTCACTTCGATTATAGACCTGCTGTGGACACGGGGCCCACCTCCCCTGATCCTTGCTTATGCCCCTCCCCTAGGCTAGCCCCTATCTCCACCGCCACCCCCACTCAGTGCCCCACTCTCTCGGGCTTCTACAGAGCCTGTCACTTCTGTCCCTGAGTTGGTAGCCACGGTAGTAGACACTTCAGTCACCGACACACACATTTCCACACTAGTCGAGATTGCCACTGTCCCATTTTCAGCTGAGCTTGTTTCCCCTTCTGCTGACCTCCCGACCGACACAGTTGTCAAGCCTCAGTCTGCCGTCCCACTTTCTGGTCCCCAGCAGCGGAACCCATCACCACTTCAAGAGGGTGGTGCCCCTGCTTGATGATGACCCTTTTATTTTGCTCGGGTCCCTCCCTCATCCTACTTTGTGACCATCTGTCTTTTCAGGGCATCAGTCTTACACAGATTGGGGGAGGACCCATTTTGCATTTTGCACTACCCCATCACTATGCATCATTTCATGCATTTGCATCGTCACTTTATCCTTGCATCATATCACTTTTTCTTTCGTTTACACAGTTTTTTCTCATTTCATTTTCTATTTCTTATCCACCTACCCGCCCTTGCCTCATTTTCCACTAGCCAGCGTGTTCTCAGCAGTGAGGACACTACTGTGTTTAGCTTGGGGGATGAGCGCTATCGCTTTTATTTTTATTTTCTATTTTTTTCTTTCTTTCATTTTACACCTCTTTATTTTCATTTTCCACCCATTTTTCCACCCTTATTTTATTTCACATTTAGCATCACGTTTTCCACTTTTTGACATGCCTGCATGCTTGATTTTATTTTCCTCACTTTCTCCGCCTTATTTTCCCTTTTGCTAGAATTATTCTGCATGATGACGTCTCTTATAGCCCTCATTAGCCTATTACGATACTTATCCCGGTTGACATGCTATATAGAGTATTTCAGTCTTGCTATTATATGCTTGCATATTTTGTTGATTATCTCTCTAAATGAATGCCTGGTATAAATTAAAACTGAATGTATGCAGTAATATCTAGTATGTGCTTTGTTGGGTAATGCACCAAGATTCCTGCATCACTAGAATATTTGAAGCACATGCTTTTTATCTTATCCACTTATGATTGCATGCCTCATATGATTGTGCTTTTTACCGCATGACTTCAGTATTTTTTGAGATGAATGAGAATATCCATGCTATCCATGAGTTTAGTTAGGATATTATCTTTTTGAACCTTTGTGCACATCATATGAGTGAATCGAGCGATATTATTTTCCTTCTCCACATATCTTATAAATTCTCTACATGTCATTTGGTTTTACCCCCACAGCTACTTCTACCGCATATATCTCCCAAAAATCCCAAAAGAAAAAGTTACTTACCAAAAAAACCAATAATACCAAAAAAGGAGCCAAAAACATATTTGTATATCATATTGCTTCCGTTCAAAAAAAGAAAAAACGAAAAAACGAAAGAGAAAAGAAAGGAACATCTTTCTGTATTATAGTATTAGAAGCTACAAAATTACTCCGAAAAAGCCAAAAATTTCCATATCACATTCTTAGATGCGACGCCTTGAGCTAAGCTTGGGGGATGAACCCATTTGATTATACGAGTGAGTGTGACATTAGAGTGGAGACTGTGCATAATGGGGAGATTCGATAATGCTTAAACCTTACGAAATATTTTAGCTTTGGAGATTTTTCAGGATTCGAAATAAATATTTGAACGCCATGATTTGCTTTGTATTCTCTATTTGCATGCTTGGTGTGATCTCTATGTGCTTCATTTATATCTCTTGATTGAAAAGTGTGGTGCCAACTCTTTTTATACTAGACTCTATGAATTGCACGATGTTGATATGAGTTGACGGCATGATTTTAGGATATCCCTATCTTTGTCCTTAATGCTTGCAAGCCATATGATTAGCTATTTGAAATTCCTTTTAGCATGTGGTTTATTATTCCAAGTATCATAATAAGTTGCTTGGGCTTGAGATCTGACTGAATATTCTAGCACTCTCCTCCATCTCCTATCTCTTCCAATTTTTTCTTTATTATTTTTATCCCCCGGCTAGCCTAGTATTCGTCTTCCTCGAGTACGAGTAAGAGGTAAGCTTGGGGATTTTGATGTGTCCTTATTTTTCATCTTTTTATAGCATCATTTCATCTCATTTCATGTCATATTCGCATCCAAGTCTCTTATTTTCATACATATACGCGCTTGTAATGCCATATCCAAGTTTCGTATAGCTTTTTATACTTGCAGGGATTTTGGTGCGATTTGGAGCTGATTCGAGATGTGGACACATCCAACACGTCCAGGACGTCATAGGCAAGGCTCCGCAGGAGTTTGTCGAAGTTTAGAAATAGGTAGGATGAGAGGAGGAGGAGCGAGCGAGAGAAAGGAGCAAAAGTTAAGGCCCAAGTCACTTTCCCAGGTGACTCGGCCCGAGCAGCATTTTGCTGCTCGGTCGAGCTGACACGTAGATTCAGCCAGTGTGCTTGGGCCAATCGATTGAGCTGAGAGGTGACTCGACCGAGTCAACCCAACTTCAAGCTTCCTCCATCAGACATCCGACTCGACCGAGTAGGACCTACTCGACCGAACGGAACCTACTTGACCCAAGCAGGCAAAACAACAATTTGAGGAGAAGCTCAGACCACCTGATGACTCGATCGAGCAGGCGAGCTACTCGACCAAGTAGCCCGTATCCATTCCAAGTAGCGCAACAGCAAAGTCCTGTCTTCTTGACCGAGCAGTGACCTACTCGATCAAGCATCCGACGCGACCAGCGACAAGTGGGCCCCAGACTTCCAGATTTTAAGTTTTTCTTGTGGGGTCCATCCCCTATGTATTTAAGACGTTTTTCCAGACTTTTTTTAGAGATTTTTTTGGGTCGAATATTTTAGGTTAATTTTTAGTTTTAGCTTTAATTTTTACTGAGAGTTCTAGATCTAGTTTTTTTGGAGATTTTGTGCCGACAAAGGAAAGGCTCGATTTTTATTGCTTATTACTACGTGGAATTTCTGGATCTGGATTTTCTTATCATCGTCTATTGCGCTACTTACTTTTGGTACGTAAAGATCTCAACTTTCTTGTTTTCTCTCATTGCAATTATGAACTCCGATCTAAAAATCGCATCTTTCTTTGTCCTATTTGCCATGTCTGAGTAATCTTATCTAGGGCTAATAGGTTAGCCCTAGGATCTTAGGAAAAAGATGTAGATCTGGGATTTTTAGGTTGTGTTGGGAATAAAAGGGGAGTACCTTGGTTGATCCAGCCAAAACCTGGGAGAACTCGTACTGAGATCATGTCCACAGTCAGTGGAATTGATTAGCTTAAGGAGTATCCATAGGATTTAATTAGGGAGTTAGTGGATCCAACCAAGGCTCGTGTCCATGCTCAGCTCGTGCCTTGAGGGGATCCACCGACAAACGATATCACTACATTGACGGCTACCACCATTGCGTCAATGAGAGCCATCGAAGTACCTCGAAGCTCTAATCCACGAGAGTGGTATAAGCTGATTGACCAATCCCATAAACCCAATGCAACGTAAGAACCCCAGCCAAACATCGACTTCCAACGGTCCTAGAGGTGATCCCTAAGGCCATAGTCCATTATATTGAACAAACAATATAAACCAACAATCTTCCAACCGACTGCTAATTCTTTATGAGATCTAGAAATATTCTGAGACCCAATACAACATCACTGTCTCTATGGGATTCGACAATGTTTTATACCATAATTTGATACTGTCTGCTTGCGGATAGAACCCAGAATCAACATCTAGGAACCATACAGCTCCTGGCGACCGTGACACCGCCAGGTGGCTTTTAGGTGTAAGTTCTGGGCACGTCACCTGGTTAACTATTCAGGAGTCTGGCAAGACTACATCAGATGTCTGACAGAATCTATCCAGAATAACAGTCGATCATTAAAACAGTCATAACTTCCACAATAGGACTCTAATTAAGGTAATTCAAGATTTGTTGAAAAGCTAACAAATTTGATGGGCTTGATGTGGATAAGAAATTCCAAACACAGACAAATTGACAGAGGTTTGAATGAAGACAGACTGCAAAAAACAGATTGCTGAAAACAGAAAGCATAGAAATTTTGGCTCAACTGATCAGGCACCTAGAGTTCATTAACCAGGCATCTAATGCACTATTCAGGCACATATTCATAGAGCTTCAGCTGTCTGGGCTTCCTAGGGCTTTAGGCCATCATAGAATCAGATACGCATGTGTCTGGTGGGTATATACCAGGTGCCTGGTGATATGCTGAAAGTATGTGTTAAAGTGTTTTGGCCATTCAACCTATTGGGATATATTCTAGGAAGTTCCTATGAATCACTAAGATGGAAATAGATATGTATAAGTGTGTGTGACCATCTAATCAAGGCATACAAATATTCTACTAAGAAAGAGCAAAATACATAAAGAAATCATAAAAGATTTACAATGTAATTCATGATTCTTCATGTCTTCATAAATCTAGTGCTCTATACCTCGAGTCCATCATCCCAACGCCACTTGTTATGTCTCCCAATAGAGCAGTCATTGTTATATAACTGAGACTAAAACAAATTGAAACATTAGTAATCACATAATGTGGTAATCATCATCAAAATAATAGCTCCATTAGAAACAAGGTTAATACTCTGGATGAGTATAATACCGTATATATTTTGATTAAACATGTTCAAATTGCTCTTAAACTGTGCTATACCAAAATTGTTATAGAAAAAGTTTATGAAATGTTTGCCACGATGAAAGAGTCGAGGAGTGGGTCTTCGAAGATGACGACTAGCAAGAATTTGGGCATGGATTTTTGTTGTGGTTTATGGTGGGGTTAGGATTCAAATAGGGGAGAGGAAGGAAGTGATATTTGGATTTTACTTTTTAGGTTTAGAATTGAGTTTAAGGCTAGGAAGGATGAAGGATGGTGGGAATTGGTGGGGAGATAAATTTTGTGGCTTATGTAGGTGGTGTAGGTGGAAAAGGCCGAAGGATTGAAGAAAGAAAAGATAGAGATAAATAGGCTCAATGAATTAAGACGGAGAGGGGGGAGAGAGAGATTATATATATATATATAGGAAAATTTTCAAATGAGAACATTTCGCACGGTGCGAAAATGTTTTTATCTTTTTTTTTGAAATTTTTTTTGAAAAATTCTTTTTTTCACCCTCATTATATGTTGTTATACACCCCTTAAAAAATAATGGTTGAGAAATAATGTCATTTGGCCTTCGATCAAGGCATTTCATCAAATTCGCACGTTTTGAGACCG
Source organism: Scilla litardierei (assembly GCA_030789695.1). NCBI lineage: Eukaryota > Viridiplantae > Streptophyta > Magnoliopsida > Asparagales > Asparagaceae > Scilla > Scilla litardierei. The sequence continues at coordinate 143,516,364 of CM061136.1, forward strand.
TTAAATTTGTAACGGGTGGATGGTTGCTCTAATGCCCAACGGGTTCACCCATTATTTTCCCTGGGGTATAAATTTGTATGGATTAAACATCAAAAAAAAATTTTGAAAAAAAAATTTCAAAAAAATAAAAAAAATGTTTTCGCACGGCTTTCGCATGGGTTTTTTCGCAACGGACGATCGCTCTATATATATATACATATATATATATATACATATATATATACACATATATACATATATATATACACTCTCTCCCCCCCCATCTCTTAATTCATTGAGCCTATTTATTTGTATATATCCCCTCTTTTAATTCATTGAGCCTATTTATCTCTATCTTTTCTTTCTTCAATCCTTCGGCCTTTTCCACCTACACCACCTACATGTTGAGTATTGGACTCCCCGGATTTGGTTTTGGATGATGAGCAAACATAAATATATCATGAACTAACAATTTGTGAGCGCAGTTATGGAGATCGTCGCCAAATTCACGAGAACACTCAAAGCGACATCTTAAGACTTCTCAAAGCTCGTATTCAATGCCTAAAGCTTCGTTGAAGCTTTTGGACCTTTTTGGAAGTCATGAAGATTTGATCGAAGCTTTCGAAGACCGTTCCTTAAGGTTTTATTCATAGTCTTTTAGCTTCGATTTATAAAATGTTAAGCCTTGAGTAATTCTTACATGTCTATCTTCATATTGCTCATATCTTAAAGCTAGGATTATCTTAGAAGCCATTAGAAACTTTCCCGAAGCCTATCGCTTCTTCCCTCGGCTTCTAGTGCATCTTAGTTGGTTCAAGTAGAGTCACCAACCGACTAGATGACGATCTAGTCGGTGGGCAACTCTTCATGAACCGACTAGATGTCCTAACTCATTTCAGCTCAGCCATGTCGATCAATTAGTCGGTCAAAGAAGGTTCTCCGACCGACTAGATGACGATCTAGTCGGTTAGGAATCCTTCTCAGACCGACTAGTTGAGCTTGCCTCTGTACAGCCTGAGTTACTGTTTACAGTTAGTCGGTCCAAGAACATTCATCGACCGACTAGTTGTGAAACTAGTCGGTCAGCATTTGTTCTTAGACCGACTAGTGTAACTTGTATTCAGCTTCGTGCATTTCACTCTTAGTCGGTCAAAGAACACTCACCGACCGACTAGTTGGCAAACTAGTCGGTTTGAAAGTCTTCTTAGACCGACTAGTTCATGTTGCCTGGAAATCTCTCTTTTGGCTGTCGAGCTGTTAGTCTGTCCATGTTGAATCACCGACCGACTAGTTGATGAACTAGTCGGTCAGTGATCCTTCTTAGACCGACTAGTCTGCTTCAGATTAGAGCCGTTGGAGATTTGAAAGCGACGTTTCTTTCTCTCTTTTCCCTTGATCCTTTAAATACCTGGAGGGGTTATTTCATATGATCCAAGGCTGCTATTTCCAGAGTTCTATTGATTAAAAAGAGAAGCTTTCAACTCTCATCTTCAAGCTCTCCCATTCTCAAGAATCTCTCCCTCACTCTTATTCCTCAAGAGAGATTCATTGATTGTGAGCCTTCCAAGCCAAGGGCTTGATTCTAGGTCATCCATCTCATCCCTAGGCTTCCATTGCTGGTCATCTTCTTGAAGCTAGGGTTTGGTGACTCTTCCTCCATCAAAATCCTCTTTGCCCTAATTTGGTAAGAAATCTCAAGGCATAGGTATTTTGTTGGTAAGCATTTCATTTCTGTTATATTTTGAATTGTATACTCTCAGTTGTGAGAGGTTTTGCGTGATCCCGGGTTGTGGGATTCACGGTCATCGATTGTAGGTCGATTGCACTTGTGAGGTTTTCGCAAGTGGTCATATTGGAAATCTTGAGTTAGGGTTTCTAACTCAAGTATCCGGAAGGGATCCGGGTGGTTGGGACGTAGGATCACCGGGAACAAGTCGGAGAGACTTGGGTGGATCCGAACCCATTAAACCATTTGTTTGCGTTTGCATTTATTCTTGTTGATCGTTGTTATTCCACATTGTTGTTTGTTAATTGCACGATAATTAGGAATAACTCTCCCTATTATTTAAAAGTACTATTCACCCCCCCTCTAGTACATGTGCAGTGGCTTCCTAGGGCACTTCAATTGGTATCAGAGCCAAGGTTAAAGCTACTAGTTCAAAGCTATGACGAACAACGACTACAACGTCTTCAAGAACCGCGATGGAGCTTCTTCAGTTATGGAAGGACTATCCTCCGTCAGGCCTCCACACTTCAACGGTACCAACTACGGGTACTGGAAATGCCGGATGCAAATTTTCCTCCGGAGCGCTTCACTATGGAGAGCCACCATGACGGAATATGTCGAGCCTCCCGAGAAGATTTCGCGAAGTGGACCCCCACGGAGGTCACCGCGGAAGTAGCCAAAGCCAAGGCAATGAATGCCTTGAATTGTGCGTTGGAGCCCGAGGACTTCAACAAGATATGCACATGTAAGAGTGCATATCAAATATGGAACCAACTCCTCATATTGCACGAAGGATCGAGTACGGTAAAAGATTCTAAACTCGTCGTTGCTAATAAAGAATTTGAGTTGTTTCATATGGAGCAGGGCGAAACCATGAAGGAATATTACGCTCGCTTCGTGGATATATCCAACGACTTGGAAGCTCTTGGGAAAACCTACACCCAAAAGGAGAAATGCTCAAAGATTATCGACGGTCTTCCATCATGTTGGGAAAAGCGTACCTTCGCCATCGAGGAAGGTAATGACATGAATAAATATACCGTCGTACAACTAATGGGTACCTTGTTGTCCTATGAGGTACGCAATGATAGTAAGATCCGGATGAGGGAAAAGATGAAGGCGTACTTGAAGCAAGACGAGCCAAAGAAAAAGGCGATTGCATTCAAGGCCGCTCCATCTACCGATGATGAAGAATCGGAAGACGAATTGGACATGGAATCCATTGCCCGTATGGCAAGGAAGTTCGATCGATTCTTCCGAAAAGGTAAATTTTTGAGTAAATCTAAAGTTATTTCGACTAATGCTTCTACTCCAGTGTGTTATAAATGCAACAAGCCAGGACACATCAAACCGGATTGTCCTCTCTACCAACACAAGGAGAAGGGGAAGGCATCTAAGTACGACAAGTCGAGAAAGCGCAAGAAAGGGCTTGTTGGCACATTCACCGACTCCGAAGAGGATTCCTCAAGTGGAGAGTCGGATGATGGAAGAATGGAGAAAGCAAAAATTTGCTTCATGGCTAATGATGAGGCAAAAAGTCAAGAGTCCTCATTCGATGATAGCGAGGATGAAAGCGAGGATGGTAGCGAGGATGAAAGTGGAGAACCTACTATTGATGAAATGAGGTTAGCAAACCAAGAAATTTGGTCTAAATTTACTAAATTAGTAGATAGATATAATAAGACCAAAGATGAACTTGTTAGCCTCCAAACCTCTCCTAAGTCTACCATCACCAACAATGACACCATTGTTGAGACACTCGCCAATGAGAAAGCAAGTTTGCTTACTCATAATGGCTTGTTGAGAAATGAGGTGAAGAACCTCAAATCTCAACTTAAGCATGTTCATTTTGAGAAATCGGATGAACACAAGATGGCGGATTTGACGTCTCAAAACTCAACCTTGAGTATTGAGAATAAGAATCTCAAATCTCGTGTTTATGCACTCACATCGCAAGTATCCACTTTGGATGCTTCGATGCATTCTCTCAAAGAGAAGTATGAGTGCACGTTAGGCCGTATCAATGATTTTAATAAAGGTAAGGGCCATTTGGATAATATCCTAAATGACTTACTTCCGGCCAAACACCACATTGGCTTGGGGTATAAGATGGGAGACTCATCCAAATCGCCTACCACCTTTGTTAGGCCGACATCCGATGCCTCGACGAGTGGGAGCAAACACCCTATTGGTAGTTCTCCTACCAATAGTGCTTCCACTTCGTACACACCCCCGATTGGAAAGAAACACACTATGGGTAGACCTCCAAAGAGGGGTCATGCATTTTTGTACTCACATGCTATGCCACGTAGGAACACATATCCTACTCCACCGGTGCATGCAAATAATGATTTTTATGCTCCGCACCCACATGCACGTAATCATGCTCATGCACATCCTAATGCTTATGTTCACACATCTAATCCACATGTGAATGCCTTCTCTCATAATCATCCTCATGCATAAACACCTCATGCTTATCCACGTATGTATGCTACACCACATCATGGATCTCATGCTCATCATAATGCTATTGCTAGATCTCATGCTCCTAGGCCACATGCACCACATAGAAATCAACCTTTTGTGCATGCAACCACTAGGAAGAGGATTCCCAAAATTTACACTATTTGGGGTCCCAAGAACACTAGCAATCATGATATGAATGTTTATGTGCAATCCTATATTAATGATGTTATTTTGAATGATGATTATGTTGGAAATTCAAATTCCTCTTGGACTTGGTTTCTGAAGGGTTAGTTCCTTTGACTCTTCAATGTTTGGTACCATGAGTTTATGATCATGTTATGGGTACCAAGGCATTTGTTTATAAAATTGATTTTGACTACATTAACTCATGGGTTACAATTATTTTAATTTCGTATTTCAAATTTGTTTTCTAACCCATTGGATCCAAAAAGGGTTTTTGGATACCAAAATGAAGTTTTCTAGGTACAATCCACCGTGGGATACCAACCCTACCAACTCCTCGATTTGCGAAGACTTTCATTCAAACGGAGTTGATGGTGCTTAGGTAATGCACCAATGTAGGGGGGAGCTTAATGTTGTAAGTATGATATTACATTTGGTATCCATGAGGGTTGAATGCATGCTTGGTTAGAATCTATGTCTTTACATTGGTATCATTTTGTTTCTCCTAGCATGATAAAATTGTGAATGCCATAAATGCTTTGAAATTCATATCTATTTTTGGCATGACATGCTTTTAAAAGTTATTATGATAATTTTCGTATTACTTTTATCACCTTTTCACTTCTCATCGCACACTTCACTTAGTTTTGATGTGCTTTTACTTTATGTTCATTTTCGATCGATATTGTGACATTTGATATTCTATGATGTGCACCACTCTTCTGATGGTTCATTCCTTTGTGCACATTTTATGTATGTCTCTGATATTGATTTCGTCGCTCGACGATTTATTTTGATTCAATAGCTTTAGTTGTATGAAAACATAGAATTGTTTTCCATGCACTAAAATAGCTATAAATGTTGATATTGGAGAATAAATTCCTTTCATCAATACGTGAATTTACAATTGGTATTTTGATGACTGCATTTTTCGTTTTTCAACTAAGGTCTCTTTGGCACACCTTTAATATGTTTTGGTATTTTACTTTGGTGTCATTGGACCGAGGTCGTTTTCTTCGACTCCCGTGATTCTTGTATTATTTGGCCATGATTTGTTATCATTGACTTCCTCCCGCACTTTTTGGATTATGCCAAAGGGGGAGAGAAATAATAATGGCATGTGCTAAATGATAGTTTAGCATGAATCTAATTTGATATGTTAGATTCAGGGGATAGTTTAGCATGAATCTAATTTGATATGTTAGATTCATGGGGAGTTAAGAAAATATAAATGTATTTCAAATTCGATAACTGGATTTGTATTTTTAATTTTCTCGCCTGATTGATGCATATGTTTATTATTTCATATGGAACTAATGTGTCATCAATGCAGGGGGAGTAAGTATATTCCATTTAGTTCATTATTTTTTATTATTATTTATGTTGGTTTGTCATCACCAAAAGGGGGAGAATGTTGAGTATTGGACTCCCCGGATTTGGTTTTGGATGATGAGCAAACATAAATATATCATGAACTAACAATTTGTGAGCGCAGTTATGGAGATCGTCGCCAAATTTACGAGAACACTCAAAGCGACATCTTAAGACTTCTCAAAGCTCGTATTCAATGCCTAAAGCTTCGTTGAAGCTTTTGGACCTTTTTGGAAGTCATGAAGATTTGATCGAAGCTTTCGAAGACCGTTCCTTAAGGTTTTATTCATAGTCTTTTAGCTTCGATTTATAGAATGTTAAGCCTTGAGTAATTCTTACATGTCTATCTTCATATTGCTCATATCTTAGAGCTAGGATTATCTTAGAAGCCATTAGAAACTTTCCTGAAGCCTATCGCTTCTTCCCTCGGCTTCTAGTGCATCTTAGTTGGTTCAAGTAGAGTCACCAACCGACTAGATGACGATCTAGTCGGTGGGCAACTCTTCATGAACCGACTAGATGTCCTAACTCATTTCAGCTCAGCCATGTCGATTAATTAGTCGGTCAAAGAAGGTTCTCCGACCGACTAGATGACGATCTAGTCGGTTAGGAATCCTTCTCAGACCGACTAGTTGAGCTTGCCTCTGTACAGCCTGAGTTACTGTTTACAGTTAGTCGGTCCAAGAACATTCATCGACCGACTAGTTGTGAAACTAGTCGGTCAGCATTTGTTCTTAAACCGACTAGTGTAACTTGTATTCAGCTTCGTGCATTTCACTTTTAGTCGGTCAAAGAACACTCACCGACCGACTAGTTGGCAAACTAGTCGGTTGGCAAGTCTTCTTAGACCGACTAGTTCATGTTGCCTGGAAATCTCTCTTTTGGCTGTCGAGCTGTTAGTCGGTCCATGTTGAATCACTGACCGACTAGTTGATGAACTAGTCGGTCAGTGATCCTTCTTAGACCAACTAGTCTGCTTCAGATTAGAGCCGTTGGAGATTAGAAAGCGACGTTTCTTTCTCTCTTTTCCCTTGATCCTTTAAATACCTGGAGGGGTTATTTCATAGGATCCAAGGCTGCTATTTCCAGAGTTCTATTGATTAAAAAGAGAAGCTTTCAACTCTCATCTTCAAGCTCTCCCATTCTCAAGAATCTCTCCCTCACTCTTATTCCTCAAGAGAGATTCATTGATTGTGAGCCTTCCAAGCCAAGGGCTTGATTCTAGGTCATCCATCTCATCCCTAGGCTTCCATTGCTGGTCATCTTCTTGAAGCTAGGGTTTGGTGACTCTTCCTCCATCAAAATCCTCTTTGCCCTAATTTGGTAAGAAATCTCAAGGCATAGGTATTTTGTTGGTAAGCATTTCATTTCAGTTATATTTTGAATTGTATACTCTCGGTTGTGAGAGGTTTTGCGTGATCCCGGGTTGTGGGATTCACGGTCATCGATTATAGGTCGATTGCACTTGTGAGGTTTTCGCAAGTGGTCATATTGGAAATCTTGAGTTAGGGTTTCTAACTCAAGTATCCGGAAGGGATCCGGGTGGTTGGGACGTAGGATCACCGGGAACAAGTCGGGGAGACTTGGGTGGATCCGAACCCATTAAACCATTTGTTTGCGTTTGCATTTATTCTTGTTGATCGTTGTTATTCCGCATTGTTGTTTGTTAATTGCACGATAATTAGGAATAACTCTCCCTATTATTTAAAAGTACTATTCACCCCCCCCCCTCTAGTACATGTGCAGTGGCTTCCTAGGGCACTTCACTACATTCCACCTCTCTATCTCTTATATATATTTTCTCCCCCCCCCCCCCCTCTCTCCCTCCCTCTCTCTTATCTCTCTCTTATCTCTCTCTATCTCCCCCTCTCCCTCTCTCTATTTTAGGCAACAAAACACATTTCAAAGTTTTAGGTGTACGGACTTTTCCGTGGCCGATAATTTGCCACGGGTTAATGCCCTTGGATATCCGTGGCCAATAATCTGAATAAAAAAACAATATAAAAGTATCTGTCACGGATAAATCCGTGGCGGATTCCTATGTAAGGCCACGGCAAAGTCTGTGGTTGATATGTATATGCCACGGATACTGGACACGAAGCTGACGTAATCCATGCAGGGCTGCCTTGCCTCAACAATTCCCTCGGTACACACAGTATTCCGGTATGAGTAATGTAAATCCTAGCATCACCCTACTCATTAGAGAGGAGTTCTCGATGATCGGTTGGTGAGGTCCCTTCCAATTGAGCTAATCATCTGGTATGAAATTGTAGATGAAGGTCGAATAGAAATCTTTGCTTCCACTTCGGATGTGTTTTACATTGATATTCGCCCGCCCTAGCTCAACCCACGAATGGGCACAACCCTTGGGCAAAAAATATCGGCCACGGACTTTTCCGTGGCCTTAAATAGGTATCAGCCACGGAAAAGTCCGTGGCCATTACGTATTGGCCGCGGATTTAGTGCACGAAATTGTCAATTTCGTGCACTAAATCCGTGGCCAATACATAATGGCCACGGACTTTTCTCTGTCCATATCATGCTATCAGCCACGGATTTGTATGTGGCTGATAGTATAAATTGTTTTTTTAAATGCAATATTATCTGCATGTAATATACAATATTTTATAACAAACAAATATGTACTTGTATATACAACAAAATAAAGCAAACAAATATTAAAAAGGATATGCAAACATTTAATGTAAAAAATGTATCAATATAATATACATATCTAACGGCTGCAGTTTAAAAGTTAGTTTATGACAATTTTAAAAAATAAATTTTACAATTCATCGCCATCGCCGCATCCCCATCCCCATGCCCGCACCATCGCCATCGATCGCATCGCTATCGTCGCTATCGATTGCCACCGCCATCGCCCCTAATCCCTCTCCCATCACCATCGCCATCGCCATCGCCATCGCCACCCTCAGGTCCTGAAGGATTGTCATCGTCATTCCCGCCCTCGCCAGGTTGACCTTACCAAAAAATTTTAAGTTAGAATGTAAAACAAATAAAATAATAAACGAGAATAAAAAGAAACACTTATAAAATTTAAATTTGACAAGAAATGCTTCATAATTTGAGTTGCACATAAACCAAGCGTGCAATTGAGTGCATGTGTGACCCGGCTGAAAGCGAAGGTCGCGCGTGCGTTTTGGGCATATTCTGCCCAGAGCTCTGGGCAGACTCTGCCCAGAAAACTAAGCAGAATTCTACCCAGTTTATGGGCAGAGTATGCCCAGAAAACTGGGTAGAAAGTGTGCCCAGTTCTTGTCGCTCGGTCGAGCACCCCGTAGACGCATCAATGGCAAATCACAGCTCGTCGAGCGCATTATGCACTCGGCCGAGCGATCTGAAAACTCCTTCTCTTCTCTTCTCTTCTCTTCTCTCCTTCTCGTCTCCTCTCTTCTCCTACTCCTCTCCCTTGCTTCTTTGGCCTCCTTAGGTCATAGTGGCAAGGCGAAGCGAGCTTTGGCATCGACGTTGTGCCCAGAACCCATATCGCTCTGAATCACTCCGAATTCCCTGAAAACACATAAAACATCAAAAGTATCAAGAAAATCGAGAAAAGCACGATATAATATGAAAATATGGATTCGAACGATCGAAATAACATGGAAATGCATGGTAAAAACATGAAAAATATAGGCACAACAAAATCCCCAAGCTTACCTCTTACTCGTCCTCGAGGAAGACGAATAAGAAGTTCGCCGGATAGTAAAAACAAAGAAGTGCAAAAGAAACTAAAAGAAAGGAAAGGCGACTAAATCATCTCCTCATCTCATAGCATGCAATAACACTTCAACTTTATAATTTAAAAACGCACTACTCTTGAGTATTCATCAAGTCTAGCATGGATTATATAGATAGATGGATTTTTCAATGAATAGAGTGAACTTGAATATATGATATGAAATAGAGGGAAATTCCTATTATAGCATATAATCAATATACAAAATCCATGGTTCGAATCCAAATCTCCACAACTCATTCTCTAAGCAGTGAATAGTATCACGAACAATTCATTCAAGCATGCAAGGTTATTTTAATTATTTTCATAAACGAGGATGGTGGGTTCAATTAAATCTAGACATCACCGCACTAAACTCTTTCATAATCCCTAGAAATCATCGACCTTGCCATGTCTCTATTCTATATAGAAAGTGAGGTAGAGATGTGGGATTTTTCTATTTACGATTGTTTTTTGCTATACAATTTTCTTTATATATACATACTTTTATTTTCTTATATACACGAGATAACTCAATATATACAAGAGGCGGCCTATGCATCCCAGACCAAACGATCTAAGGGCATCGGGTTACGAAGAACCCCTCGGGCCTATTATTCGTATGTAATATTTTTTGTTTTTTATTTTTGATTTTTTTGGGATTTTTGCAAACTCCCGTAAATGCGATGGAATGCAAAGCACGATCAAGGATCACAATTGGCTATATACAAATATTAAAAAGTATAGAATTGTGACATGGCTCGGTGTCAGAGTATCCAGTAAACGCTACTCAAGTGTCGAGGGTTATCCAAACCCAATTGAACTATCATCCATTATGAAAATAGACGTTTTCACACAATCATTCAATTTTCACTCAATTTTCAATCAATCATGCATTTTCAAGTTTAACTGTTTCAAGAATACTTGTTGTGGAGAACATGAATTTAAAGCATGGAAAAGCATATTAAAAACATCCTAAGTAAGGAACATCTCTAACACATTGAAGCATAGAGTTCAAAATAATAATCCATTCTATATAAATATGTGGTGACGTGCAATAAACTATGACGAATCCTACGTAAGTGTGTAAAGCAGATAAGTTGAGTGTGTGCAGCTTATTATGCAATCATAGGAGAATCATCTTTAGTCTAACAAAAGAAAAAGAGAAAGAATTGAAAAACATGCATGCTAGCAAACAAGAAAAGAAAAAATAAAAATGATGATAAAAGGGGGGAAATGGGGCAGTAGTGGAACTAAAAATGGGAATATGTAAAAAGAATAAATAAAAAGCGATAGCGCTTATCCCCCAAGCCAAACGCAGCAATGTCCTCACTGCTGAGAACACATGTATAGAGACAGGAGATGATGCTAAGGGTGGGGTGGGTGGGAAGAAAGATAAAAGAAGGTATAAAAGATGCATATGTGTATGTACAGTATGTATGTATATGCAAAAATGGAGATGATGATGCATAGTATGTACAATATGGACACTATGGACAACAAAAGATCGACGCCAAAATGCGACTCCCCCAAGCTGGACTAAGCTAGACCCCGAAAAGACAGATGGGCATAATGATAGGAGGGGGAGACACTGGGATAGCAAGAAGATAATAAATCAGGCAGCACCACCCCGTGGGGGTGGTGGCTGAAGAAGCTGAAGGATACAATCCAGCTTCTCCCTGTTCCGTTGTCCAATCTCAGTGAGTGTCTGCATGGCTCTACAGAGCTCAGCTATCTCTTGCTCCACCCCATATAATCGAGCTACAATGTCGGGGGACGAGATCTAGAAGACGCTCCCCTAGTAGGTGTGATATGTGTGGTGAAAAAGGGGTGCACCAGGAGTGTAGGCTGTAAAGACAGGGCCACAGTGGTGACAGCGATAGAAGAGATAGGAGAAAAGGTAGACACGGTAGAGGTGGTGGAAGCAGTTATGGAGACAAAAACTACCACACTCTCTGTAAGGATTATTGAGACGGTGCTGGGAATGGGTACGGTCAAGGATACAAGCACCAGTATGGTCTCAGCTGTCAGTAAGGAGGTGAGGTCGGGAGGATCAGCTAGCAAATCAGAAATAAGGGCCTCAGTTGATAGGGATGGGTCCTTGGCAATAGTGGAGACAGAAGGATCTACGGCAGACTTAGAAGCAGATGGCTCGATAGATGCGGCAGGGCCCTCAACAAATGTGGAGACGGAAGGGGCCGCTAAAGGCTCAGACTGGGGCAGGGTGTGGGATGTCTCCTCAGCATGTGCGGGAGTAGCACCTGGCTGTTAAGTAGGCTGCTGCTGGGAAACCTGCCCATTATCGGGCTCTAGCTCGTAAATAGGAGGGATGTGCTCCTGCATGGGGAGGATCCACTCAATCTGCTGAGAGGCCACGGCGGTCAGCTCTGGGTTCAGGAGCACTAAATAATCGGCGTTATAATGCCTGTGAAGATAAACCCAGTGGCGGTCACCATGGGACCTAATAATCAACAAGTGCGTAAGCACACGCAAGGATATTGTAGTAGGGCACGTTGCCTCTAAAAGATTCTAGAGGAGAACTAGATTGGCCCTAAGGGCAACAATGGTGAAAAAGTCGCCACAACAGATGGGGCCCCTCTGCAGTGTAGCAGCCCAACATAAACGAACACAGAAGATCTATGCGTGATCAATGGGGTAGAAGGGGCAAGAGGTGCCATCTCATAGTGCCTCGCAGGGGAGGGACATGCCCCACAAAAGGACGAGCAAGATAGAGGACATAGTCCCTGGCTTGTTCATGCATAGCATGGTGGTGGCAAGGTGGCGCTGAGCTAGCCTAAGACAGGGGTGGATGATCGAGGAGGCCTTCGAACGACTAGTGCTGAAGGAAGGCAACTCGGAAATCCTCTCCCAAAAGCGTGTAGTGTAGATAGTGGGAGGAGTATCTGAGCCTGGGGTATAGGTGGTCTCGACGATGGGGACTGCATGCCACTGGAATAAGGTCTGGAGTCCCTCGTAAGTGAACTCCATCTCCACGTCCAGTATAGAGAATGCAATCCCTGTATCGGTACGACGAAGTGAGCTGAGGGCCTCTAGGTTCAAGCGAATGTAAGTCTTTGCCTGAAGCCCTAGAAAATCCTCCCAGCCCATGTTTGCATACAGCTACCTAACCCCTGGTAAAATGCCTAGCTGCTCTAAGGCTCCTAGGTCGGTGAATTTGGTCGAGACGGCCGAGTGCCTAGAGAGGTTGGCAAAAGCGTGACGATGAGCGTCGTCTATGAAGGTGATGCCGTAGAGTTGAGTATTGATTCCCCTGATTTGGTTTTGATGATGAACAAACATAAATATCAGGTACTAATTCTCTTTGAGCACAGTTATGGAGATCGTAGTCAAATTACTTTGTAGATCTTAAGCAACGTCCCAAGACTTCTTTAGCAGGCGTGATCGTTGTGCCTGAAGCTTCGTTGAAGCTCAAGGAGTTATTAATGAAGTCAAGGGATTCAGACTCATCGTGTTGAAGCTTTGAAGATGGTTTGTCATGTTTATTTATATTGTCTTTTAGCTTCGTCTCATAGAATGTTAAGCCTTGAGTCTTACTCGCCTGTTTAGTCTCATATCGATCTTAACTTATCACTAAGAATGCCCTAGAAGCCATTAGATAGGGTTCATTGTTTATCGTCCTTGATTTCGTCGTCTTGTGCATCTTAGTTGGTTCAAGAAGGATGATTAATCGATTAAAAGTAAATCTAATCGGTTAGGAAGTCTTCTTGAACCGACTAGTCTTCGTTGAGTTTTTTGGCCTATTCACTGTTGACCAATTAGTCGGTCCAAGAAGGTTCACCGACCGACTAGTTGTCAAACTAGTCTGTTAATGTTTCTTCTTAGACCGACTAGTTTACAATTATTATTTCACTAAATTCTCTGTCGACCATCTAGTCGGTCCAAGAAGGTTCACCGACCAACTAGTTCTCAAACTAATCGGTCAGTGATCCTTCTTAAACCGATTAAACTGCTTTGATTTTCCAGCCGTTGGAGATTTTATTTCCACGATTTTTCTTGATCTATTTTGATTCTTTCCATATATGTTTGATACGTTTCAAACATGGAAATTTCTCTAATATGAGAGTGATTCAGATCTATTTTGATATAAATCGATTATCAATTGCCAAGGGCTCTTTCTCTCTCTCGAAAAATCTCTCTCTCACGTTTTTGACCTAAACCCTTCCAAGAGATTTTCAGATCTTGTGCGACCATTCTTTCGAAGGATTGAATAACGATCATCATCATCGTCCTAGCCATCTCACGCTGTTCATCTTGGTGGTGCTAGGGTTTCGTGATCATCTCTTCTCATCATCCTTCCCTGCCCTAAATTCGTAAGTATTTCTCAAGGCATAGGTATTTGTGGTGAGTTCTATTTATTTCATTTAACTCTTTATTATAAGTTTACTCTCTGGTTGTGAGAGAAGTTCGTGATCTCGGTTTGTGGAAGTCACGATTCGTTTGTTGTATTGATTGATCTTGTAGTAGTTTCTACAAGAAGGTTTTAGGGAAAACTTGAGTTAGTGGATTCTAACTCAAGTAGCCGGAAGGGATCCGGGTGTCTGGACGTAAGATCACCGGAAACAAGTCGGGGAGACTTGGGTGGATCCGAACCCATTATATCTATTGTTTGTGTTGCATTGTTCTTGTTGTTCTTAGTTATTCCGCATAGTTGTTTGTGATTGCAAAATAATTAGGAATTATATTCTTGATTATTTTAAAGTACTATTCACCCCCCCCCTCTAGTACTTGTGCAGTAGCTTCCAGGAAATTACATTTGGTATCAGAGCCAAGTTCATAGCTATGACAAACAACGACAACAAGGTCGTTCGACCACCTTCTGACTATAGCTCCTACAAGAATCGTGAAGGAGCCTCTTCCGTGGTCGAAGGATACTCTTCAACCAGGCCTCCTCACTTCAACGGTACCAACTATGGGTACTGGAAATGTCGGATGGAAACTTTCTTCCGGAGCGCATCAATTTGGATAGCCACGTTAACGGAGTATGTTGAGCCCACTGAAGAAGACTTCACCCAGTGGACTGTCGCGGAGGTCGCCGCGGAGGTGAGCAATGCCAAGGCCATGAATGCCTTACAATGTGCACTGGAGCTTGAAGACTTCAACAAGATATGCACCTATAAGAGTGCATATCAGATTTGGAATCAACTCCTCATTTTACACGAGGGAACGAGCAGGGTAAAACACTCTAAACTCACCGTTGCAACAAAGAATTCGAGTTATTTCACATGGAACAGGGTGAAAGAATTAAGGAGTACTATGCTCGCTTCGTGGATATAACCAACGAATTGGAAGCTCTTGTAAAGACCTATACCCAAGAAGAGAAAGTGCAAAGATCATTGACGGACTTCCTCCGAGTTGGGAAAAGCGAACCTACGCTATCGAGGAAGGTAATGATATGTCTAAATATACTGTTGTTCAACTAATGGGTACCTTGATGTCTTATGAGGCAGCAAGATCAAGATGTAGGACAAGATGAAGGCGTTCTTGAAGCAAGAAGAGCCGAAGAAAAAGGCGATTGCTTTCAAGGCCGCCCCAACCATACCTACCGATAGTGAAGAATCGGAAGATGAGTTGGACATGGAATCTTTGACCCTCATGGCAAAGAAGTTCAACCGGGTTTTTCGAAAAGGTGATTTCAAGAACAAATCCAAAGTTGGTTCTACTAATGCCTCTGCTCCTCTGTGTTTCAAATGCAATAAACCAGGACGCATCAAGGTCGATTGTCCTCTCAACAAACAAAAGGAGAAGTGGAAGGCATCTAAGTTCGAAAAGTCAAGAAAGTACAAGAAGGAGTACAAGAAAGGGCTGATCGGTACATTCACCGACTCGGAAGAGGATTCTTCAAGTGGTGAGTCAGATGAAGAACAAGTAGAGAAAGCACACATATATTTCATAGCAAGAGAGCAACATGATCAAGAGACCGCTTCAAATGAAAGCGAGGATGAAGGTGAAGAGGTAACTATGGATGACATTAGATTAGCTAATGAACAAATTTGGTCTAAGTATTCTAAGTTAGTAAATAGATATACTAAAACCAAAGATGAGCTAACTAGTCTTCAAACTACACCTAAACCTGTCATCACCAACAACGACACTGTTATTGAAGCCTTGAGAACTGAGATTGTAAATCTCAAATCTCAACTTGAACATGTTAACATTGAGGATTCGGATGAACATGAGATAGTGGATTTAATTTCTCGGAACTCAACTTTGCATATTGAGAATGAGAATCTTAAGTCACGTGTTTGTGAACTCACAATGCAAGTATCCACTTTGGATACTAATATACTTTCTCTCACTGAGAAATTTGAGTCCACATTAGGCCGAATTGAGAAATTCAACAAAGGCAAGGATCATTTGGATAATATTCTGAATGACTTACTTCCGGCCAATCATCGCATTTGTTTGGGGTACAAGAAGGAAAATTCATCCAAATCTTCCACCACCTTTGTAAGGCCATCCTCCGATGCCTCAACTAGTGGGAGTAAACACCCCATGGGTAGTTCATCTACCAATGGTACTTCCACTAAGTACACATCCCCTTTTGAAAAGAAACCCACTTTGGGTGGACCTCCAGAGAAGGGTCAAGCATTTATGTACACAAATACTATGCCACGTAGGAACACACCTCCGACTCCACAAGTTCACACTTATGATGATTTTTATGCTCCACGTCCACGAGCACCTGCACACCCAGTGAGACACACTCACGCACGTGTTCCCCCACATGCATATGTTCACCCACATCATTATTACATGAATGATTACCATCATGCACCGTATCATATGTTACCACCACCATTTCATCATGTGCCGCATGCTTATCCACGCCATGCATACAATAGGCCACTTCCTCGTAGAACACGTGCACCACGTAGAAATCAACCACATGTGCATGCTCCCAATAGGAATATGGCTCCCAATACATTCACGATTTGGGGCCCGAAGGAAACTAGCATGCATGAGAAACAAGCTTATATTAATTCTTATTTTATGAATGTTGTGCACAATGATGACTATATTGGGAAGTCTAAGTCCAATTGGACTTGGCTTTCAAAGGTCTAATCTCTTAGGACCCAATGACTTTGGGTACCATGATAGAATGTTTTTATCTTCAGGCACTTAAGAAAAAGAAAATGAGCAACAAATCTAAATCTAGCTCCAAGAACGGGTGGATACTTGATAGCGGGTGCTCAAAACACAAGACTGGTAAAGCTCAGTTGCTATCTGAAGTGGTACCCATTGAAAATGGAAACCGAGTGGTCTTTGAAGGCAATGAGAGCGGAACCATCATCGGTGTTAGAAAAGTTGGTAACCCTTCTAAACCCCTTATAAATGATGTTTACCTTGTTAAAGGTTTAAATCACAATCTAATCTCTATAAGTCAACTTTGTGACAAGGGTTACAAAGTTAGCTTTGAGAAAGGAATGTGCCATATTTTAAGAAATGATAATAATAATGTGTTATTCTCTGGCACATGCCATAAGGACTTATATATCTTAGATATTCCAAATTCCCATGAACAATGTCTTATTGCCAACACAAGTGAGCAACACTTATGGCATCGACGTTTTGGTCATGCGAATTTCGGAACACTTTTCAAACTATCCAAGCTAGATTCTATAAAAGGATTCCCTAAGCTTTCCTTCAATAAGAAAAGCTTTTGCGACCCTTGTAAACGAGGAAAACTTCCAAAATCGTCATTCAAACCTAAGAAAAGCATATCCTCTAAACGGCCTCTAGAGCTTTTACATCTAGATCTTTTTGGTCCAACTAGAGTTGCTTCATTAGGAAATGCTTGAAATGGACTTGTCATCGTTGATGACTTTTCTAGATTTACTTGGGTATTTAATTTAATTAATAAAGATGATGCTTTTGAAAACTTCACAGTATTTGTTAAGAAAGTACAAAATCTCATTGGAACCACCATTGTCACTATTCGTAGTGATCATAGAGGGGAATTTGAGAACGAGTCTTTCTCAAACTTATGTGATGAAGTTGGTATTACTCATACCTTTTATTTTCCTCGCGCACCCCCTCAAAATGGTGTTGTTGAGAGAAAGAATAGGACGCTAGTGGAATGTGCTCGCACTATGCTTGATGATAGCCACCTTGGCCATCAATTTTGGACAGAAGCGGTACACACTGCTTGCTATGTGTTTAATAGGATCCTCTTGTGGCCCGGCACTAAACAAACATGTTATGAATTGTTGTTTGGTAGGTTACCTCAAGTTAAACATTTTTAGAGTTTTTGGTGCAAAATGTTTTATCAAGAACACGTATGGTAGTTTGGACAAATTTGATCCAAGATCCAATGAGGGGATATTTGTTGGATATTCCTCCCGTAGTAAAGCCTACTGGATATACAACAAAAGAACCTCAACGATCGAGGAATCACTTCATGTTTCATTTAATGAAAATTTTGTCCCTCCTAGAACTATCGATGACGATGATTCTATGGAAGCAGTTAGTGATTCTGTTGATATATCTAATGCTATTGATTCTTTTGAAACTAACCCTACTAATGATTCTCTTGAGAATGTTCCTAGTGACCAGGGTGTTCCCAGAAAGCTTCCAACAGTTCGTGACCATCCCCATGAGCAGTTATTGGCAACATGGAAGACAGTGTCAGAACAAGGTCTCAAGTTAACTTCTTCGCTCAATGTGCCTTTGTCTCTTCCGTGGAGCCAAAGAATATCAATGAGGCATGCGAAGATAGCTCTTGCATCCTAGCCATGGAAGAGGAGCTCATTCAGTTTGAGAGGAATGATGTCTGGGAGCTAGTTCTGTTGCCTTCGAAGAACCACAACGTTATCGGAACGAAGTGCATTTTCAAGAACAAGACAGACGAGAACCAAAATGTCATCCGGAACAAAGCTTGGTTAGTTGCTCAAGGCTACAGACAAGAGGAAGTATTGATTTCGATGAATCTTTTGCACTTGTTGCTAGATTAGAATCTATTAGGTTATTACTGTCATTTGCATGCCATAAAGATTTCAATCTTTTTCAAATGGACGTAAAAAGTGTGTTTTTAAACGGAGATGTCGTTGAGGCAGTTTATGTTTCTCAACCTCTGGGGTTTATAAATGAAAAATTTTCAAATCACGTTTTCAAACTTAAGAAAGCACTTTATGGTTTGAGACAAGGTCCTAGAGCTTGGTATGACTGCCTAAAGAACTTTCTTTTGGATTTGGGTTTCAAAATGGGTGAGGTTGATTCAACGCTTTTCGTTAAGTATGCAAATCATGATATTATTCTAGTTCAAATTTACGTAAATGATATCATTTTCGGTGCTACTAACTTCACTCTTTGCGAAGAGTTTTCTAATGTTATGAAGGATCAGTTTGAGATGAGCCACATGGGTGAGCTCAAATATTTCTTAGGACTCCAAATTCGCCAAATGAACGATGGAATCTTCATCCACCAAACCAAGTACACGGCGGAGCTGCTAAAGCGATTTGGAATGGAGAATGCTTCTAGCAAGAAGACTCTGATGAGCACCACAACACATCTTGATAAAGATACGGGCGACAAAGATGTAGACATTCGTCTATATCGAGGTATGATAGGTATTCTATTATATCTTACTGCTAGTAGGCCAGATATAATGTTTGCCGTATGTGTTTGTGCTAGGTATCAGTCACAACCTAAGGAATCACACTTAATAGCGGTTAAACGTATTTTCCGTTATTTAAGTCACACACTTGATTACGGATTATTCTATCCAAAGTCAAGCACATATGAGTTAATCTCATATAGTGATGCAGATTATGCTGGATACAAATCCGATAGGAAAAATACTAGTGGCACTTGCCATTTTATAGGAAATTCTCTTGTCTATTGGTTTTCCAAGAAGCAGAATTCTGTATCACTTTCAACCACTGAGGCGGAATATATTGCCGCCGGTGATGCATGTGCACAGGTTCCTTGGATGAGACACACACTTAAAGACTTTGGTATAAATTGTGATACTTGCCCTATCATGGTGGATAACCTAAGTGCAATATGTCTCTCTAAGAATCCGGTACACCACTCCCGTACTAAACACATAGATGTCTGTCACCATTTTCTAGATGATCATGTAGCTAAAAAGGACATCATTTTAGTGTACGTTGAAACCCAGAAGCAAATCGATGATATTTTCACGAAACCACTCAAGGACGATACGTTTGTGCGGTTACGTCGAGAATTGGGGATTATGGGTGAATCCCAGATTTAGGATTCATTTTTTAATAAAATCTTGCATGATACTGATTTTCATATGTTCTTATTGGATTTGGTGTGATATTCTCTATTTATGCTGGATTTATGATTGGTTTTTCGATTTGCGCATCGGAATTATGGTTTTCTGGCTTTATGGGGTAGAATAAGTGCGTATGCAAGTGTTTAGATGTTTAGTCCACGTGTTCTTTGGAGAGAACTCAAAATTTCTCATTCTCAAATTTTTGGACTCACTTAGTCGGTCCCAGTTCATCTCCAGACCGACTAGTTCTACTTCTAGTCGGTTAGACATTGAACTCAGACCGACTAGTTCGTGCCATATTTTTTGCCTCTCTTGTTGTCTGCCATTTAGTAGGTACAAGGTCATTTACCGACCGACTAGAATGCGTTTAGTCGGTCAGCTCTTGAACTGAGACCGACTAAATGTGCAAGGGCAAATCTGTCTTTGGCCCTACTTAAACCGATTAAACCCTCTCCGCACCGATAGGAATTCATTCTAATCGGTGCGCCCCCTTCCTCAAAACCCTAAACCGCCGACTCCTTTGTGTCTCCGTCGTTCACCGCCGTCTCCGGCCGCATCCCGTCACCGCCGGTCGTCCTCCTCCTCCTAGGGTATATCCTCCTCCCCTCTTTTCTTGTTTTTAGGGCTTGATTTTGTTGTTTTCCCATTTTCTCGTCTTGATCTCATGGCTAGAATGCGTATCCCTATCCGCCCTTCCGGTCCTTCTCCGATGACTGTGCCCCTGAGGGCACTCCTGTTGTTGCCTCTCCTGTCCGTGCTCCCCAGAGCACTCCTGCTGCCACCATCCCATCGGTGGATACTACTTCTGTTGCTTCAGCATCTGCCACTCCATCTGCACATCCTGATGCTGGTGCAGATCCTGCCTCTGCCTCCTGAGCCTACTTTGGAGGACTCTCCGATGAGCACTTTGGCTGACACATCTAGTTATGAGAGAGTGTGGCTAGGATAGTTGAGTGGTTGTTTTGTGTTTTGTGATACTTTTTGATGAATGTTGGGGTGTTGTATGTTGTGCACTCTATACTACTATCTGCTGATGTTCGATACTTTTTGTTGTCTGGATGTATCATTTTTGCTGTATCTATATATGTATATACATCATGTTGCAGTTCGTATTTTTATGCACATTGTACTTTGTCTCTATTGTTTACTTCTTCGCTCGTCGACTATGTTGGTTATATAGCTTTGTTTGAATGAAAACATGAATTGTTTTCCATGCACTGTATTTGCTAGAATGTTGATATTGGATAGATTGTTCCTCTAATCAATCGTATGCTTTGATGGTGTCTTGATGATTTCTCTTGTCGTTTTTCGACTATGGTCTAGTTGACGCACCTTGTTTTCTTCGATATTTTCTTTGGTGTCATTTGGACTGTTGTCATATTCTTCAACTCTCTTGTTTATATTTTTGTTTAGCCATGGTTCTTGACGTTGCCTTCCTCTCGCTCTTTTTGGATAATGCCAAAGGGGGAGAGAATTAATAATGACCTTGTGCTAAATGATAATTTAAGCAATTACCGAGAATCTAATTTCATATGTTAGATCCAGGGGGAGTGAAGATATAAAAATCTATGGATTCTGATCCTATATTTTAATAGTTGGATCATGTTTTATACTTTTCTCTTCTGCTTGATGTTTATGGTTATTATTTAATATGGAACTAACGAGTCATCAATGCAGGGGGAGTAAGTAAATTTCATTTATCTCATTATTATTGATTTATATTTATGTTGGTTTGTCATCACCAAAAAGGGGGAGAATGTTGAGTATTGATTCCCCTGATTTGGTTTTGACGATGACAAACATAAATATCAGGTACTAATTCTGTTTGAGCACGGTTATGGAGATTGTCGTCAAATTACTTTGTAGATCTCAAGCAACGTCCCAAGACTTCTTTTGAGCGCGTGATCGTTGTGCCTGAAGCTTCGTTGAAACTCAAGGAGTTATTAATGAAGTCAATGGATTCAGACTTATCGTGTTGAAGCTTTGAAGACGGTTTGTCATGTTTATTTATATTATCTTTTAGCTTCGTCTCATAGAATGTTAAGCCTTGAGTCTTACTCGCCTGTTTAGTCTCATATCTATCCTAACTTATCACTAAGAATGCCCTAGAAGCCATTAGATAGGGTTCATTGTTTATCGTCCTTGATTTGGCCTTATTGTGCATCTTAGTTGGTTCAAGAAGGATGATTAATCGATTAAAAGTAAATCTAGTCGGTTAGAAAGTCTTCTTGAACTGAATAGTCTTCGTTGAGTTTTTTGACCTATTCACTGTTGACCAATTAGTCGGTCCAAGAAGGTTCACCGACCGACTAGTTGTCAAACTAGTCGGTTAGTGTTTCTTCTTAGACCGACTAGTTTACCCTTCTTATTTCGCTAAATTCTCTGTCGACCATCTAGTCGGTCCAAGAAGGTTCACCGACCGACTAGTTCTCAAACTAATCGGTCAGTGATCCTTCTTAGACCGATTAAACTGCTTTAATTTTCCAGCTGTTGGAGATTTTATTTCCACGATTTTTCTTGGTCTGTTTTGATTCGTTCCATATATGTTTGATACGTTTCAAACATGGAAATTTCTCTAATATGGGAGTGATTTCAGATCTATTTCGATATAAATAGATTATCAATTGCCAAGGGCTCTCTCTCTCTCTCTCTCTCTCTCTCTCTCTCTCTCTCTCTCTCTCTCTCTCTCTCGAAAAATCTCTCTCTCACATTTTTGACCTAAATCCTTCAGACATAGAGCACACTCTGCCAACTCCATAAACACGAGGCCAGCACCAGGACAGTCCAAATAGAGTCTCTGCCAGACTGAAAGTGAAGGGGCCCAAGAGATTTTCAGATCTTGTGCGATCATTCTTCCGAAAGATTGAATCACGATCATTATCATCGTCCTAGCCATCTCACGATGTTCATCTTGGTGGTGCTAGGGTTTCGTGATCATCTCGTCTCATCATCCTTCCATGCTCTAAATTCGTAAGTATTTCTCAAGGCATAGGTATTTGTGGTGAGTTCTGTTTATTTAATTTAACTCTTTATTATAAGTTTACTCTCGGGTTGTAAGAGAAGCTCGTGATCCCGGTTTGGGGGAGTCACGATTTGTTTGTTGTTTTGATTGATCTTGTAATAGTTTCTACAAGAAGTTTTTAGTGAAAACTTGAGTTATTGGATTCTAACTCAAGTAGCCGGAAGGGATCTGGGTGTCTGGGACGTAGGATCACCGGGAACAAGTCGGGGAGACTTGGGTGGATCCGAACCCATTATATCTATTGTTTGCATTGCATTGTTCTTGTTGTTCTTAGTTATTCCGCATAGTTGTTTGTGACTGCAAAATTATTAGGAATTTTACTCTTGATTATTTTAAAGTACTATTCACCCCATGTAGTACTTGTGCAGTAGCTTCCAAGGAATTACACGTAGGTCTCTAGGTGGGTGTCTCGGGTTGTAGGGGCGGCGGGAGTGGTGCTGTGGGAATGGTCTGACTTAGTGGGGGTGATGTCCCAGCTGAGGAGACAACAGCCAGGTGTTTCTTCTTAGCCCGTGGGGGTGAAGGAGATGATGGTGGGGATTGGGTGGGAACGCGTGTGGCGGTGCGTGGCCAAGCATGAAGGGCTCTCTGCGAGGGCTTCCTCTTCTTGGAATGCTGAGGTAGAGGGGGTGATGGTTGGGATGGTGTGGTAGAAATGGTGTGTGTGGTGGAAGTGTGTGGGGGTGCTATGAGTGTGGAAGTGGATGTGGTGGTGGTGGTGCGATGCCTAGAGGAGGTCGGCTTGTGGGCCAACAACTTTTGTCATTGACGTGGTGGCTGGGATGGAGATGTGGACGGTCTGGATACGGTGGTGGATGTGTGTGTGTGTGTGTGGAACGTGTTGGGGGTGAGGTGGCGGTGGTGGATGCACATGTAATACGTGGTGAAGGTGTAGTAGAAGTGCATGGAGCTACCGTTGGAAGTGGTGGTGGTGGTGGTGAAAGTGCGTGGGGGTGTCGTGGAAGTGTGTGGAGGCTGAGTGCATATGGGTGTGGTAGTGGATGTGTGTGGAGGTTCCGTGGAACGTGGCAGAGATAGTGAGGATGACGATGAGCGGATGATGACCCTGCGAGGCATCGTGTGCTTGTGCTACAAGTGATATAATATATATAATAAAAATTATGAGAGGGAAGAGTGGACCCTTAGCAATGTGAGAGAGGCGAATGAGAGGTCCTCGAATGACGCGCGATGTCCAATCGACGATGAGTCCCGCCAAGCTTCCTCGAACCTGTAAATTCGAAATTGCTTTTGTGGGGAATCGGGGGTGATAGAGGGGGGGTTATAGAAGTGGGTCATCATGTGAGAGAGGGGAGGTGGTGGCGGTGCACGGGGTCGGGAGGGGGGGTTTGATTGGTGGCCATCGGAGGGGGGGTTAGGTTTAGCGGTGAAGAGGGGAGGGTGGGGGAATGTGATTTGAAGGGAGAGGGAGAGAGATGGTCGGGAGAGGGGTGGTGGCACTCGGGGTCGAGAGGAGAGGGGGTGGTGCTCGGGGGTGGTTTGGTGGCCGGAGAGGGGGGGTTCTAGGGTTAAGGGAAGTGGCGTCTGTGAGAAAGGGGGGTCTGGGAGAGAGGGAGGTGGATCGTCGGAGTCGGGGAAAGAGTTGGGAGGTGTCGCTCGGAGGAGGAGGGTGCCGAGGGGGTGGTGCTCTGGGAGAGAGAGGTGTCACTCAAAGGGGGGAAATTAGGGGTTTGGGGGAAGAGATTGGGTCGCTCGCTCGAAATTTCGAGCGAGCAACCCAAACGTTGTATAAAGGGTTTTTCCTGAGCGGTCGAACGCTCCTACTCGGGCGTACCATCTCCCTTTTGCTGGGCTGGTCGCTCGACCGAGTGCCTTATGCGCTCGGCCGAGCGATCTGAAATTTCAGCACTTTCAGCCTCTAGCCCATCGTGTATTTCTCGTCGCTTTGAGTCTCAACTCCACGCTCATGTTTTGCTCATTCCTTTGTCGTCATTACTGCCAAATCCATGCCAAAACCAATAATCCTCAGTTATTTATGGATTTTCAAAATTTTAAACTCAAAAAACTCAAAAATCTAATTAAAACCGAAATGCGAGCAAATAGGTCGGGTTGCCTCCCGCCAAGCGCTTGTTTAAGGTCATTAGCTTGACCCCTGCAGCTCAATGAGGCGATATGTTGGGCGTATGCGAGATGCGCCCATCGTTCTGTTAGTTCTTGGTTTCAAGAATAACGTTGTTTTGATGAGGATCAATACATTATGTTAGTGTGCTAATCAATCTTATGTTTTAGTCTCAGTTTATCTTATGAGTATATGTTGATGAGACAAAGCATAATGCTTGGAGGATATTACAAGGGATATCTTAAAGACCTCTAAGAGTGATGGAGTGCTCAAGCTTGGATGAAGTCATAAAGTTCATTTAATGAAGCCAAAGCTTGGAGCATGATGATGGATGGACATCTAGAGGAGTAATGACAAAGCTTGGAGCGTGATGAAGGGAAGATCATCGAGGAGTGCCAAAGCTTGGAGATGATTGGGAGCATCAAGGTATCATGAGCTTGAAGACTTTGACTCTAGGAGATGCAATATGTAATCCATGTAATTTCTATTACTTGCATTTCTCTTTTTTGAGCCTAGGATTATTGTAATGCCTTGATAGATGGTCTACTCATTCATGCATATGCATTTAACCATCTTAGAGTGACTTAGGATTATCATATAATCCAACCCAATAGGCTCATCTTGCCCAACGACTCATTTGGAGTCTCTGGCTCTCCAGCAGTCGCCTGCTGAGGGATTTACAGTCGACTGGGTGATTCCAGTCGCCTGTCGAGCCTTCTACAATCGACTGTGGTGCACTGCTCAAGTCAACATTTTTATTGACTCTACTTGAGCTTTTCGCATCGGTCGATTGATGTTCAATTTACAGTCGCCTGTATATTTACAGTCGCATGTGAAATGGTCAACAGTCGTCTGAAAGGCGTAAGTGCAAAAATTGCATCTCTCTGTTTTTCTCCATCTCACATAGCAGTCGACTGATGAAGGATTAACAGTCGACTGTCTATTTTACATCGACTGTCATTTGTTCATCAGTAGCATGTATGCATACTGGGAGTAAGAGTGCAACTCTCTATTTTATTCCATCCCCTGCAGCAGTCGCCTGCTGAAGGTTTAACAGGCGCCTGTCCTGTTTACAGTCGACTGTATCGACTTCATCAGTCGACTGTCTAGGCTCAAATTATAGCTGTTGGGAGTTTTCTAGCCGTTGAACGGTCGACTGTCATTAGTTCTTCAGTCGACTGTCTGTGCTGTAAACTGTCAAAATCTAGATGTTGCAGATTTCTTCCTTTTGGGTTTTTGACTGGTTTATGGGTTCTTCTTGGCTTCATATATATAGGAGTTGGCTTAGTTCTTTTAGAACCCTTGGTTATTATTGAATATCTTTTAGAATCAATATCCACTCCTAATCTCTCACATTTCCTTCTCATGAGCATATTTCTCTTCATGCATTGAAGCTAGCTCATAGAGAAAATTCTCCAAGGGATCTAATTCTCATTCCTTTCTTGGAGAACATCTTTCTTCTCTTCATTTCATATACTCAAGTGAGAAGTGTTAGGATTCATTCCTAGAAGAGAGAAAGATAATTAAATGCAATCAAAGCCTCATCTCAAGTACTTGAGTTTCACTTGCATGCCTTCTTCATCGCATTGGTAAGATCATATCAAGGCATAGGTAAGTGTTATTTCGTTTCACCGTTGTGATACCCCTAATTCTCTTTGTGGGAATTAGATACTCTCTTTGTGGGAGTTACTCTCTTTGTGGTAGTTTGGTGTCCTAGTGTAGGGCTAACCCTAATTCTCTGTGTGGGAGTTAGTAATTCTCTGTGTGGGAGTTTGACCCCTGTGTAGGGTTGGTTAGGTTCTTGTGTAGGATAAAATCTGTAAGGTATCTCTGTGTGAAATTATATTCACTTCTCTGTGTGGGAATATAGTGAATATTGGTGTGGCTGGACGTACCCAAGTTTTGGGAAACCAAGGTAAAATCCTTGTGTTTGCGATTGTTGTTGTTGAGCATACTCTTTAATTTTCGCTGCTTATTATGCTTTAATTTTAGTACCTTTTAATTGAGCACTTTGCTTCCCATTACACTATTCATCCCCCCCCCCCCCTCCTAGTGTGTGTGTAGCCCCGCAGGGTCCATTACACGTTCTTCCCAACCAACCCTTGTGGGGCCGGCTGGTCGAATGCCTCCTTCGGACCCTTATCTGTTCGTTCGTCCTCTTTCCTCGCCGGCCCTTGTCTCTCTTTGGAGCACCCCATGGATGCTGCAGCCACCAAGTTTCTAATCTTGACGATGTTCTGGTCATGATCCTCCAATGGAAGCATGGCGTGCTCGCACGTCGTTGATCTATCGTCGATGTCCTCGTCTAGGACCTATAAATATGCAGCCACGTCCTTGTCATGTCGAGGATCCAACCCATGGTCCTCGCTCTATAGTAGGGGGTCCACCAATACTTCTTCAGCTATGAACTCATCCACGAGCTCATCCTCCACCAGATCAAGATACCCGATGTTCGTAGCGGGCTCACTATCCCTCATCGTCTTAGGTAACCAAAATGCAGCCTCAATGTTCCTGACATTGAGGGAAAGCAAGCCTTCTCGCACGTCTATCAGCACTCCAGCCATCGCCAAAAACGAGCGACCCAAAATCAGTTGTGATCCTCCATCCTTCGCCATGTCCATAATAACAAAATCCACCGGCACGCTCACCCCGCCGGGAATCTGTAAGACGACGTCCCTAGCCACTCCAACCGGGTGTGTGACCAACCTATCTGCTAGTTGGATGGTCATGGCTGTGGGCTCTAACTCCGTCCCGATGTTGAGGCGACAGAAGATGGACAAGGGCATCAAGCTGATGATTGCCCCCAAATCTATTAAGGCCCTCCTGGTGTGGATGCCACCTATGGAGCAAGGGACGGTGAAGCTCCCTGGATCCGGGAGATTCTTTGGTAACTTGTTGCTTCTGAGAAATGAGGACGGTTGCTCTGCCAACGAAACCTACTCCATCTTCCTCTTCCCCGAGATTAGTTCCTTAAGGAACTTAGCGTACGAGGCTATCTCTGTGAGGGCGTCCATGAACGGAATATTGAACTCCACTCCCTTCAGAAGCTCTATGAATTTGGCATACTTCTCCGCTATTTTGGCCTTAGCCAATCTACTCGGGAATGAAACTGGAGTGGGGTGATACTTACGCTTCTCCACGGGACTTACCATTTCCTTAATCACTTCTCCCACCATGGGAAGGCCATATCTCTCAACGGTGATAGGCTGCTCCTCAGCATCAATATCTCCACCATTTGTACCGGTGGGAGCCAATCTACCACCTCCTTGGGTGATGTAGCTGTAGGAATCATCACTGGCGGCTCCGGATCCATCGTCAATAGCCGCTACGGGTAGTGATGGAATGGTGATGGAACAGACATTCTCCCTGGGGTTCTTCTCTGACTAAGTAGGAAGCTTACCTTGGGACCGCGCCATCTGACTCAGCTGCTCCTTCAACTGGTCCATCGTAGTGGAAAGTTCCTTGCTGCGGGCCGCATGGTCTAGATTGAGCTTTGTCTGTTACTCGATGAATCTCTCCATGGTTGCCTCCAAGGAGGACTTCTATTGAGCTGGAGGAGGAGTAGGCAAAGCCAGCTGCTGCTAGTACCTTGGCGGTCTATAGGGGGCATATCGTCTCTGCCCAGACTTCTACTGCTGCGGTTGATACTGCTGCTGATACTGATATGGCTGCTGCTGCTGATACTGCTGCTACTAATGAAGTTGTTGCTGTGCTCCGCTGCTATTCCCGTACTGGAAACCAGGATGGTTTCTCTAGGACGGGTTCCTGTAGGCTCCCCTATTTTCTCCTCTTTTATCGGAGGTATAGTTGGCCTCCTCTGTTGTTGTAGGAGGTGCCTGGTAAGAGTAGGTCCCGCCATTGGGTCCCTGATCTGTACACCTCTCGTAGGTTGCATATGTGTTGGCAGGGGGGTGAGCTGGGTCTAGCGTCGTGTCAGTGCTCCAGTCTGGCCATCTGCTGTGTGAGGGATTTGAGACGGCCAATAAAAATAGCTGCCTTGCTGACTTCGTACCGGCCTCCTCCTGGGACCTTGGCAATAGTTGGGGTGGACCTATCTTCTTCCCAATGTTGGTTGTTGGCTACCATGGCCTCAAGGATCCTCATGGCTTCAGCTGGCTCTTTCCCTGTTATGGCCCCATTTGCCGTAGCATCAACGATCATCCTTTTGTCCGAACGCAATCCATTGTAGAAAGATAGGACCAGGTCCTACTTAGCGATGCGATGGTTCGGACATTGATGTTGGAGATCCTTGTACATACAAAGATTCCTGGCCCCCTTGCTTGAAATTTGTGATTTGGTTCCGTAGGCGCAGCATCTTCGAAGGGGGGAAGTACTTGGTGATGAAGGCGTCCGCCAGTTGCTCCCATGTCATGAAGGTGCCAGGCGCTTGGGACGTCAGCCAATAATGGGCCTTATCCTTCAAGGTGAAGGGGAAAAGCCGCAACCTGATCGCATCATTGCTGACCCCTTGCATTTGAAATGTGGAGCACTTGGCTAAGAACGCCTCCACGTAGTGATTGGGGTTCTCATGTGAGAGCCCGTGGAAGCAGTCCTGTTGCACCAGCAGGATGAGCCCTGTCTTCAGCTCGAAGTTCCCCTCTCGAACCGCTAGAACTATCACGGAGGAAGCCAAGGCGATGTCGGGCCTCATGAAATCCCAGATCAATTCTGGTAGAACGAGAGGTTACGTTCCTATGGAAACCGCAGCCATCACTATTCTTCTCCTTCTTTCTGCTGCAAGTCTCCTTGCGGTAGCCTCTATCTCAGGATTCAAGGGTATAAGGTTTTCTCCTCCGTGAGAACGTGGCTACATGCAAAATAGAGGCACTCAAGAAAATCGTGGAACTCGTTAGCAAAAAAGAGAAAAGAGTGTAATAAGAGAATAATAAAAAGAAAAGGAAAAATAGAAAAATAAAAAAATTAAGTGATGGGGTGTTAAGTGTAGATGAAACCAACACTCTCCAACCAAAAGCTGTCCTTCGAGGACGTGTGGCCCTAGAATTAGAGGCGTTCTTACATGCCATGCATTTTGTGCGGGGGAACATGATGTAATGATGTCGGGGATATGTTCAAGACAAATGTTTACAAAACGCTGCAATAAAAAATGAGTTCCCAACCCAAAAGTTCAGCCTTAACCCAAAAACCAATTAATTTTGAAACTTAGGGCTAAAATTCGAAATTGGGGAGAAAGGAACGAGTGTACCCAAATGAGGGAGGAGTCTACCCCAAGAGCACATTGAATCGATGTCCCAAAGTAAGCTTGTCATGCAACCATCGTCTAATTCGCCATGAGAGCTCCTCCTTGCTAAAAATTCGCCGAATCTTCCTTGGGTTGGGGGTTAGGGGTTGGGATGTGGTGGAGGGGAGAAGAGATTTGCATGGGTAAAGGGGAGATGGAGTGGAAGAGGAGGTTTTGGTGAATTTAGGAGGTGGTCTGAAGGGAGGAGGAGGAATAGTAGGGGGAGAGAGAGAAATATTTTAGGGTTTATGGTGAAAAGGGGGAGGTTTTGAAGTGATGGGCTTGAAGAGATGAAAGAAAGAAAAAGGAGAAAAACCATGTTCAAAAGAGGTATCCTTGGATCGGCAAAGTCGTGGGCAATTCAGCACGGTCGTGCGACCTCTAGCTCTTATCGAACAACCCCCTTAAGTTTTGGCACGACCGTGCAAAACTTAGTTGAATTTGGCACAGTCATGCCAAACTCTGGGTAATTCCTGGGCAGCTATCTGTTAAAGTGGCACGATGTTGTGTCCATATTTTCCATGTTTTCATCGCACATTTTCATATCATTTCGATCGTCCGAAGTTCGTATTTTTATATTCTATCGCACTTTTCTCGATATATTTTATTCTTACGATGTTTTGTGTATTTTAGGTACTTCGGCACTATTCGGAGCGATTATGGATGATGGAGATGATGTCGGATGCCGGAGCTCGCGTCGCCACACTAGGCAGCTCAAAGGAGCTAAGGAAGAGAAGAAGGAAAGAAAGAAAGGAGAAGAAGAGAAGGAAGAAGGAAAGAAGAGAAGGAAGATGCCCCAGTTGGTTTCCTAGATCGCTCGGTCGAGCGCATCACCCGCTCCTAGGGACTCTGAAGAGATATGCAAGTTTGCAAGGGGTTGCTCGGCCGAGCGACCCAACTCGCTCGATCCAGCTATCATCTACAGTGAGCTCCAAATTACCGTCAAACTCTCTGTAAGGCGTTAATTCGCTCGGTCGAGTGGCCAACTGCTCGACCGAGTAGACTTCTTCTACCCCTGGTCGAGCGGCTAACCCGCTCGACCAAGCGGCCCCTTCTCCAAGTGCCCAAAGCGAAGCGACAAAGGGTCATGCTCGGTCGAGCGACCACTTTGCTCGACCGAGCGCGATGTCGGTAGACTACTTTTTTGGGCATTCTAATGGGTTTCGGGTTGGATTCTTTGTAAAACCCAAAACTTAATGGGTTTGTATATAAGTAAACTCAGTTTTAGATTAGGGAAAAGCGTTTATTATCTCAGAAACTCTTGAACTATTGTACGGGAACAGAGTTCTTTGGTTATTGTTCTTTGATCTAAACTTTGGTGATTCCTTCTTGCTCGTTAATTTTATTATAATCTGCTTTCATATTTCTTTCTCTACGCTTTGAAATTAATTTCGTGACGTTTGATCAGTTTTTGATGATAATCTCTATTGCTCTTATCGTTGTAACTATTGCCATGGTAGAGTAGTGTGATTCTAAGGCTTAGGGATGAACACTAGGACCCTAAGGATTGGATGTTAGGTTAAATATCAGTTGCATGAATCTAGGGTTGGCCTATGATAGTTTGAACAAAGGTTTTGGGAGATTAGCTTTAGAATTGGAGGATTGCGAAAGCATCTCCATATTCTAGAGAGAATCCCCACGAATCCGATTAGGGCTTAGTGGCTGCTTTCCAGGGCTCGTGATCACGAGAGTGACACGAGAGCTGGGGTGATTACTAATCCTCAATCCGCTAGTAAATGACAACGAAAGTAGCCCGATTGCTAGAACCAACCGTAGCATAGCGTCCTGATTCATGGTAAATATTACATATTTAGCCCCTCATTTAGCCCCATTTTTGTGCATATGAGGTACTTATTTGATCTCTAATAAGATCGCATTTCGAATACCCTTAATCATTAGAGCTAACTCTCATTTTATGCATGTCAATATATTAAGTATTTCTGCCCTTTCTATATTTTTCATGAGAAGATCTCGATCTCACGATTCCAACGACTATTTGTTTGTATTTTTCTGAGATCTGTGCTAATTTCTATGATTTATTGAATGCAGAATACAAATTTAATGGAGAAATACGGCCAAAATACAATTATACATGCCACGTGGCCAAATCTAGGCCGCTCCTTGCTACATCCAACGACTGCTAGCAAGTGATTTGACTTTGAAAGGGGCGGGCGACGTGGTTAACTCATAGTCGCACGATCGCAGATCAACGGCTGAGACGAGCCCGTAGCGGAGCAATGCATCAGCGGAAAGAGCCGTTGGATGAAGATACAACGGTCGAAATCAACCCGATGGTGGATCAAATTTGAAGCAAAAGGCGGGCCTAGCGGGACACGCGGCAACCATCTAACGATCCCCCGCCACATCAAACGACCATAAACCAACCCGCATGAGAATTGGATTCGACCAACAGAAGCGGCGACGTGGCTCATTCCTGAGCATTGATCGATGATCCAATGGCCTGAATCGCCCCAGCTTCGATTCGAAATCAAAACGTGAGATACATATGCTGCAGAGCGACGTGACCGATTTACACCCACACGATCGATCATCCAACGGCGAGGAGCGCTGCTCATACATGCACAGCGGAGCGGTATTTTATGAGAAACGTGATGACTTGTGAGCTGCTCATCCATCATCCGAGGAACGCTATTTCCCAGGCATTTAGACTCGGAGATTGAAGTGGAAGCGGGCGCAAACCCGCTATCGGTGCCATGCGTCGAGCGTATGTTCGATCCCGCTCCCATCCGACGGTCGAGAATTACTCCGAACTAAGGTTGCGGATCTCAGTGGGATTTAAAGTGGGTTTGAGCGAAATTGTAGCATCCGATTCCGACCTAATTCATCTATAAATACCCACGTATTCCAGAGGGTATTTAGACCAGTTTGGAGCGTATTTTGAGCGTATTGGAGGGGCTACAGAGCGTATTTTCGCGAGATTTTCTGGGGCTTTTGGAAACAGAGATCAGAGGCTCTTACAGAAGAAATTCAGAGGCTTTTTGAAGAGTTTGGTGATAGAAATCTCAACTTTACTCTTGTATTTCACGTATTTAGCATGTATTTTGACATTTTTATCATGTATTTGCTAATGAAACTTAGATTTCTTCTCTCCAAGTGTGACTAGTGCTCTCTGTTGGATATGGAAGACGTTAGTACACCCTTGTAGGGGATGTACGAGGGAATACGGACCTCGAACGTCGCGTACACGAAGTCGTACGCAAAGGGAATATGTTCCCTTGCAGAGAGGATCTCTAGATTAATGGGAAAGTCGCATTATGTGTGCATAAGTGCATGCGACATATGGCTAATAAAGGGGTAATATCTTAAGCTTATATTGTACCATGCATATGGTACAACTTAAGCTTATAATATGCCATGTACGATGGTACACCTTAGTTAAATTGTTCCAAAGGAACAATTGATCCTAAAATAACTACCTTGGGGGCTATAAATAAGACCCAAGGGTAAGCCATTTCCTTACACTTTTGCATGGCATTCATGCATGCATCTTCATTCTAGCGAAGCTCTGCCGAAATACTTCCTCTCCCTCTATCCAAGTTCTTAATCTAAAAGTAGAGATTTAGATTGTGGATTTAGTAGCCTTACTCCGTTCGTGAGAAGACTCGATCCGTCGTGGCGAATCCGAAGGCAAAGTTCCGAGACTACCGTGCCGCATACACAAGCGTAAGTCTCAACTTTATTTATCGATCCTAACTCTGTTTTGGCAGGATCCTACATTGGTATCAGAGCCATATGGGTTCGCCCCGGTCAAACCGCCGTCCCGTCGAAACTATGAACGAGTCGTTGTCTTTTTCACGAATGGGTCTCCTACCATTACGGATATGGTAGGAACGCTTCGTGACGGAGAGAACGCAGCGGTTGTTCTTTTCACGTTAGGGTCTCCTATCATTACGGATATGGTTGGAACTCTCCGTGACGGGAAGAACCGACCGTTCACGTAGTATGTTATTTTTCATGTTTGGCACACGGCAATTAGAAAATAACTAATTTCTCGACGAACGGGTGCCTCATCGACGAACGGGTGCTTCATCGAGGAAGATGATGGTAGTTATCTCCATCGGAGAAGATGAAATTTTAGTGCATGTGTGCCATGGCCAAATGGGCTATGAAGGCTATGCACCCCCCTCCCCGTGCGGAGGGGGTTGGCTACGGCCAATAACCACCACGGCCACCCCTCCGGCGGGGTGTGCGGCAACCCCATTCAAAGGGGGTGGCCGGCCATGGCCAAATGGGCCATGGCCGGCCAATGCCAAATGGCCTTGGCCATGACCGGCCATGGCCAAGCCATGGCCGGCCATGGCCAGGCCGGCAGTGGCCGGCCAAGGCCAGGCCGGCCTGGCCGGCCCTGGCAGAGGCCAGGGCCGGCGCCCTGGCCACTGCCAGGGCCTGGCTCTGCCAGGGCCGGCCTGGCCAGCCCTGGCCTCGGCCAGGGCATGGCCGGCCCTGGCCGAGGGGCCAGGGCGCCTGGCCGGCCAGGGCAGAGGCCCTGGCCAGCCCTTGGCCAGCCTCGGCCAGGGCAGGGGCCCTCGCCGGGAGTGGTGAAGACCAATTTTTTGGTCGACCAATTTGGGTGTTTTGGTCGACCAATCCGGCATAAGGTCTTGGTCGATCACGAACTTGCCGACTAGCCCATACGGGGTGTCA
Organism: Scilla litardierei; assembly: GCA_030789695.1. NCBI lineage: Eukaryota > Viridiplantae > Streptophyta > Magnoliopsida > Asparagales > Asparagaceae > Scilla > Scilla litardierei. Next base: position 143,551,092 of record CM061136.1, read on the forward strand.
AAAGGCCTTGGTCAAACACGAATGTGCCGTCTAGCCCATACGGGGCTAACGTTTTAATGAAGGTTTTCATTGGGCTCTACTCCTTGAAGATTAGCCATAGCGCTCTACTTCATGCGAGATTAGCCATGTCATTGTGCTCTACTCTACGGAGATTAGCCAATGTACACATAACATTGGGCTCTACTCTACGGAGATTAGCCAATGTATTTTCAAATTTTTTGAAAAAGGTGTTTTTCAAATAGGTTATGTCCCGTCCTTAATCGGGATAGCGCAATTTAGAATTCCAAGTCCTACCACGATCCGGCCATGGTTATCTAACCCATGGGTGTGTAGAACAGGTCTCGTGGCTTGGCAATTGTTGCGCTAAAATTCTTTGCGCAAACTCTCACCTATTCCATTTTGAAAGATATGTTTTTCAAAGTATTTTTCCGCTGCCAATACCATACGGGTATTATTTCTGATTTCTTTTTACTTGAGATAAGTAAGAGGGATACTTTGAAAGTTACTTCTAGATGGTAGTTGGGAACGTAGTGAACTTCTCGATTCTAGAGTAACATTTCAGCGCATCCAAGGAACTTATCAAGTGTTTAAAGAATTGAAACTTTATGCATAGAATTTTGATCGTGTTTTTCATTTTTTTTGCAGTTTTTTGATTCGAATATGTCTACCGCTTCTAAGAACATTGTCGCAGAGCTTAACAAAGGTGAAAAGCTCAACGGCGACAATTATAAACTTTGGTCAATTAAAATCCAATATGTTTTGGAGGAGCAAGATGTGCTTGAAACACTCCAAAACATAATGGAAGAACCTGAGTTGGGCAATACGGCCCAACACAAGAGGGACCGGGAAGCTTATGAGACTTGGACTCGAAAGAACAAAATAGCACGTATTACGTTACTGTCCGTAATGGACAATGACATAATGCGTCTATTTCGGGAATTCGACCTAGCCAAAGACAATGGTCTGAGCTAGAAGTAAAGTTTGGTGGAACTTCGGTTACCAAACTCCGCTCCTTAAACATTCAATTTGATTCGTTCAAGATGCGGCGAGATCATTCTATGAAAAAGCATCTCCTCCACATGGCAAATCTCATATCTGAATTAAAGGATGCGGGTGTTACGCTGTCTGACGAACAGCAGATCCAAGCAGTCATTCATTCACTCCCAGATAGCTGGGATAACATGAAAATGCACCTCACTCATAATGAGTGCACTAAAACTTTAAGCGATGTATCGAAACACCTCGAACTCGAGGAAGAGCGGATTCAAGCCGCAAAACCAAGTGCAGAAGTGCACATGGCCGCTAGTTCCTCACATGGAGGAAATAAGCGGAAGAATAAACGCTTAAGGTTTGTGAACGAACGAAAGCAAGAACCGGAAACCTCAAAGAAGACTAAGAACAAAAAGTGGCAAAAGAATGTGCACTCAAAGAAGAAAAACTTGAAAAAGATCAAGTGCTTTAAATGCAACAAGTACGGTCACTTCGCCCGTACATGTACGGATGGAAGTGATAAGGTAACTTGTAGGGCTAGTTACATATGTGTTTCTAGTTCCATGTTTCTTGCTGAATCTAACTATTTTTGGTTGATTGATTCAGGGGCCACAGACCACGTAGCGAAGGACAGAAGGTTCTTCGTAGAGTATCGAAAGATAACTCAAGGAACAAAGTGGATATACGTCGGCAACAACACTCGTGTTGAAGTCAAAGGCGTCGGAACATGCAAGCTAGTTCTCGACAACGGCCGGACTTTACTGTTGCACGACGTCCTCGTTGCTCCAGATATTAGAAGGAATATCGTATCCGTGGTCATGTTAATGTCTTTAGATTATGAATGGAGGTTCTATAAACAGAAGGTTGACCTTGTTTGTAATAGTTCTTTAATTGGGTCGGGTAATGTTTGTAATGGATTAATTGTTTTAAACACAATGTATGATGATTCTTCTTCCATTAATGAAAGTTTCCATTTGACAAATGCTTCTAACTCTGAATCTGAGATCATTTGTTGGCATGCAAGACTTGGTCATATTGGACCAACTAGAATGGATAGACTTGCCAAAAGTGGCTTGCTATCTAATGTTTCAAAAGTTGAAATGTCAACTTGCGAACATTGTCTTGTAGGGAAAACTTGTCGCAAGCCGTTTGGAACTGGCACAAGGGCCGAAGTTCCATTACAGCTTATCCATTCGGACATTTGCGGTCCAATGAATGTTAAGACAAGACGCGGGAAGTCCTATTTCTTCACATTCATTGATGACTTCACCCGTTTCGGTCATATTTATTTGATTTCCCACAAACATGAAGCTTTATCTTGCTTCAAAAACTATATGAGTTTAGTGGAAAATCAACTAGATCGCAAGATAAAGGTCTTGCGAACCGATCGGGGTGGAGAATATCAATCAACGAGTTTTAAGGAACTCTGTGATGAAAAAGGCATAGTTCATCAAATAACTATGCCTTACACTCCGCAACAAAACGGTGTTGCGGAAAGAAGAAATAGGACATTGATGGAAATGGTCCGATCAATGATGTCTCAGGCAAATTTGCCCATCACCTTTTGGGGTGATGCATTATTGACGGCAGCATTCATCTTAAACCGTGTACCCTCGAAGTCGGTAAGTTCTACTCCTTATGAGTTGTGGAACAATAGAACTCCAGACTTAAGCATTCTAAAACCTTGGGGTTGTGCCTCTTACGCACATTTATCCTCTCACAAATATGGCAAACTTGGGCCACGTGGGAGGAAGTGTATCTACATCCGATACGCTGAAAACTCCAAAGGATATGTTTTCGTCGGTCAAGAGGACAATGGGGGTCTAATAGAATTCGAATCGAGGGATGTTGTCTTCTTGGAAAACGAGTTTCCAAGATAGTGTGAGATAAGTCAAGACTTATCCTTGTTTGAGACTTGGGATCAAGAAGGATCGGAACGTTCGAGTGGGAGAATTCTTGGTGAAGAAGAAAATATGTTTCAAACTTCACCAATGGATGATACGAACGATACCAATCCTATTCCAAGTGGGAGTGATATTATTCCAAGTGGAAGTGATGTCATTCCAAGTGGGAGTGATCAAACTCAAGCAAGACGTAGTAATCGAACGAGGCTAACACCTCTGAGATTTGAGGATGAATTTCCTCAAACATTCATGACATTACTACAAGATGATGACGAACCTGCAAATTTCAAACAGGCCGTCACATGCCCTGCTAAAGATAAATGGATAGCGGCAATGGAAGAAGAACTTCAATCCATGAAAATAAACCAAGTCTGGGACTTGGTTGATTTACCTAAGGGACGTAGAGCCATTGGGAACAAGTGGGTTCTCAAAATCAAGCATAAGGCTGGTGGCTCCATCGAGAAATATAAAGCTCGCCTTGTTGCGAAAGGTTTCACACAACAGGAAGGAATAGACTACGAAGAGACTTTCTCTCATGTCGTGCGTTTTACCTCCATTCGCTTAATTCTGGCAATGGTGGCTTGTTTGGACCTCGAGTTACATCAGATGGATGTAAAGACTGCTTTTCTTAACGGAGAACTAGATGAGGAGATCTACATGGAACAACCAAACGGGTTCGTACAAGAAGAAAACAAACATAAGGTTTGTAAACTTCGTAAATCCATATATGGTCTTAAACAATCCTCAAGGCAGTGGTATATGCGC